>PVIU01002527.1:0-169615 GCA_004026605.1 Ondatra zibethicus | reverse complement strand
AGGGGAAGAAGGAGATAGGAAAATGGAAAGAGAAGGAAAAAGAATATGGTGTGTGTGCGTGTGTGTGTGTGTGTGTGAGAGAGAGAGAATCGAGAGATAGCAGAGAGAAGTATACACATGTTTCACAGTTTAGAAACAATGATTGGCTGCAATATGGAAGATGCTAGCATTTGACGTGATAACTCACAAGCATTTCTTACATGCCAACCAACTGGCAGTTTTATATATATTAGTACCATCAAACATAACTGGGCTGCATCATTTCTGCCAGGCTCTGTCTGGCAGACTGCGGGTTTGAAAGAAAGCCCCTGACCCCCACCGTACCGTTGTGCTGGCACCTCCTACCAGGGCAATGAGAGGGGGTGTTTGTCTTTCTCCCATTCTCCTCACCGACTGCAAGCACGTGAGGGATTCTACACAGGGCTCATTAGGCTCAGACATTGCATAAGAGTGAAGGAAGCCAAGTCTTTGATAGCTGCAGCTCCGTTATGTAACTGGAGTTTTCGGGTCATATATTTATAGACTTAGAGCAGGGAGATCTTAGTGATGACTGTAGTCGAACCCTTTCATTTCCCAATAAGATGAGGCACAGGAGGAGAAGATAACACTTGAAGGGCGCATAGCTGTCAAACTCGGGCTTTCCCCAGGCTGATACTGATTTAAGTATCATCATTTCTAGGTGAAATTACTCCAAGGAAAGTTCTGAAGCCAAATCTGTTATAAATACATGGGGAGGAAGGAGAGACCTAGCACACTGTAGGTACTCAATAATTGGATTGGTTGGAGTTTTGCATCAGAGAATAATCTTACTTTAATAGCCAACAATACCGGAGCTAAGCTCAAATTCATTTTATTCTTTATTATTGTCTTCCATGATCCAAAGTAGTTGGAGGTTTTAATCTCCCTCCACTGTCTCACAGCAAAATATGAGTATGTGGCTCTGAGGTTACAATGTGGCATTCTCTGGTCTGAGGGAAAGCTTTCTGAAGACGGCATTTGGATCTGGAGAAACTTTGGTTTAAGCTGCAGGAGCTGTGTGAGAATCCTCACGACTAAGCCCATTTCAAACATGTCATCAAACTGGACTCAAAATGACCCAAGGTGCTTATTTGACACTTAAACCCGACATCTCTCCATGTGCTCATCATTTTGTTTGCAACTCTTATTTGGATCAAGACTGTCTTAATGCATTCCATTTTCTTTAAAACGCCATCCCGATGAATCAGCTCTCCCATGCAGCAAATGGGAATCTGGATACTACTGTACGGAATTCCAGCTCCACGGAAGCCCCGCTGCAGTACGAAACACTGCTGAGGACTCTCTCTTCAGACCCTCACGGACCAGGGTTTACAGTTTTCCGATGTCCCAGTGACACACTAGGGAGGAATAAGAGAATTCTCATTGCTGTCCCTCCCACTCCATCCCAATACATGCCACCTCCTAGCACAGACAATACCACGCTAAGATCAAATCCATTTTACGGTCTCAGTCACGGGAAACACCCCCAGCACAGGACCCCTTAAATTCCTGGTCCTTCATATAT
Organism: Ondatra zibethicus; assembly: GCA_004026605.1. NCBI lineage: Eukaryota > Metazoa > Chordata > Mammalia > Rodentia > Cricetidae > Ondatra > Ondatra zibethicus. The sequence goes on along the minus strand of PVIU01002527.1, from coordinate 168,072 downwards.
TTTTACTGAGCGCTTGCCATGTAGCTGCCATTCCAGCGGGCTCTATGGAGACGGTGATAAACAATACAGAAGTGGTCCCTTTACACATGGCACTCGCAGTCCTTAGAAAGCACAGCTGACGTGTGGAATCAGCTGTTCATGCAAGTCCACTGCACGGGTTTAGTCACTGGTGCGTTGGTACAGAGAAGAATCTTTGTTCTAGGTTGGGGGGCCTCTGAAGACCTCTTTGAATGATTGAGTTTTGCATCCCATTCCTTGCAAGATGCTGACTATGCAACCTGCCCATGGGTACCACTCTTGTTAAAGACGCAGGGCTTGGGTAACCATCAGCAGTGGGGACCATGGTGGGTTCTGGGTAACCAGAATGAAGCTGCACAGCTGCGGGAATCTCACACGTGCTTTGTGGTTCTTTCCTCCTAGCTAAAGCTGTCGGCAGGCACGGGAGTGGCCTGATTGAGAATCCTTCTCACTCAGTACTGAGATCTAGATGTCAGGTTTTCTTCCCTTGAGGACTTACCCAACTATTCCCCATGCCTGGAATATTTGGAAGTAGTAAATATTCAACCCAAAAGTTATGAAATTTCTAAATCTTACCTACCTGCTAATCCAACAGAGGTTTTGAGTACTATTAGAGATCTCTGTGTGTAACTACTGTGTTGCACAACTCAGGCTGGGCTGGCTCTAAGATTCCATGGAGGAAAAGCATGTTCCTAGCAAGTTCTCCTTTTGCCTGGCATCCTCCACCAAACATAAAACAAGGGGACTTCCCAAAGGGATTCTGAGGACCATAGAATTCTTCTACTGCAGTGGTTCTCAACCTATGGGTCACGACCCCTTTGGGGGGTCACATATCAGCTATCCTGATCCTGCATATCAGATTGTGATTCATACATATAATTCATAAGAGAAGCAAAATTACAGTTATAATTTTATGGTTGGGGGTTACGACAATATGAAGAACTACTATATTAAAGGGTTGCAGCACAAGAAAGGTCAAGAATCACTATTCCATCACCTGCCCCGCCGGGCACCACATGGTGCGGTCATCTGGCTTCCCAGAAGGCTGTGAAGTCCTTGAGGGTACTTACGGCCCCGGTGCCAGGAAGGCAAAAGGTAACGTTGAGAGATTTGTCTTTAGTCATATCTTCACCTTCCCTTTCCCTCTCCAGTCACACGGTGTTTTTAACTGAGGAGTCCCCCAGATGACAGTGATTAGTATAAAAGATGGCCGTTTAGGAGATGTAGCCATCACCTGTAGCCAGCTGGAAAATGAAATCTGTGGGAAACGGCTGTACACACATCCCTCCCGCCTAGAGAGGAGCCCATCTGCAAGCTGCAACTTCAAAGCGGGTGTTCATTATTCTCTTGCAAGGCCAACTCAGTGTCCCAGATGGCTCAGTGAATGCTGTCCTTGACCCAAGGCTGCCCGGGTGAAACAGACCCGTGGAACCTTCCCCTCAAGTTTGCCAGTCGGCACCTGTCCTCCTCTGGGTGAAATGGGAGTTTGGGGAAGTGTCTTACCAGGGTGGTGAATTGATCCACGCAAGCATTTCGGATCTTCTCCGGAGTGGCAGGGCTGTCTAGCTGGAAAAGTTGTTTTGCATTATCACCTCCGTGCTGAGCGCGAGCTGCGCGGATGGCATCCTTGATGGCGAAGAAGATAGACGAAGCCAGGAAGAGAGGCGGCTCCCCGACAGCCTGAATAAATAGGCACAGAACAGGGCATCAGCCAGAATGGTTCCAGATCCTGTGTCATCCCACAGACTGGAGGCCAGACCACAGTCCCATACCAGATGACCAGTGGTGCCCATGAAGAACTCCACCCCGCACTAATGGAAACAAATAAGGCAAGAAGCTGCCAAAACTAACAAAGGCCTGAGAAACTATTTCTTAAATGACTGAACTTCATAGTTCTGGTTTTTTTTTCTTGCTTGTTTGTTTTAGCTCATCCTATGTCATTTTCTCTGATGATAACAAAATACCCATTAATTATATAATATACCTTTGAAGTTATAGTAAATGATTATTTTTCTTACTGAGACAGGGTTTGGCTGTGAAACCCTGCCTAATCTGGTACTCACTATGTAACCTCAGTTGTCCTTGAATTGGCAGCAATTTTCCTATCCCGGCCTCTAAAATGCCAAGACTACTGTGTGCTTGGCTACTGTTTTATAAATAAAACACTTGGCACGAGTCTTAGCCCTTTCCTCAGGTACTGGCCTAGGGGAGTCGTCTGTCTGGAGCTCTGACAGCGAAGCTTAGCATGCACTGCAATCACAAGGACGGATCTGCTAGAATTACAGGCACCTCCTAACAGAGGCCAGCTTCCTTTCCCCGTGGGGCAGAGATAGAAGGCCACCTACATCAGAATCACCAAGGATACTTATTGTTAAAATGTAAGTGCTGAGATTCTACATCCTGGAACTACAGGCCCAAAATTTCTGGGGTTGTTTATTTTAATAATCTACTTTTTATGCATATCCGTGGTTTGCCTACATGTATGTCTGTGTGAGCATGTCAGATGCCCTAGAACTGGAGTTACAGACAGTTGTGAGCTGCCATGTGGATGCTGGAAATTGAACCTGGGTCCTTCTGGAAGAGTAGGCAGTGTTCTTAACTGCTGAGCCATCTCTTCAGCCCCAATTTCTGGGGTTATGATGCCCAAAGATACACTTTTCACCTGAGTCTCATGACCCTAACATATTGTCCTTTGTAAGAACCAACAGCTAAAGTCATGATGTATTCCAGACCCTACCCACCCACATCAGCATAGCAAACCCATGGCATGAGCAAATATTTCATTGGCTACAAGTCATGATTTTTCTTCCTTCAAAGATACAGGACTACGTGAATAAGCTATGTTGATTTTCAACCATGTTCTGCACTCCCTGAGGACAAGAATGGAGGAAGCTCTCTGTGCATAATTCCCTAAGCTTGTTAGTAAGGTTTTAAGGTTGGAACTCAACAACTAGAGGGGGTGATGATGTATTGGAAGGTGTCCGCCTCCTCTACAGTGAGTATGTTGGTTTTTACAAGAACATGATGCATGACTGCAGACTGAGCATAGGTCAGAATTTGACCCATGAGATTTGGTTAAGGAATCTCTCTGAGGCTCCCAGAAGGAGCCAGCTTCAGGTAGAAGCTCAGCGCACTTCCATTGTTTCTCAGCTCTGCTGCCTTCCCAGAGCCGGTGTCAATCCTCTTCCTTCTGTAGGAGGAATCCCTTACAGACCCACCAGGTGGTTGACTGAAACCCCTTGTCACCCACTGTGACCTCCCATCCCACAGGTGAGACGGCAGTACAGACCCACAATCGCAGTACCTTGGAGGCATAGATGGCCTTCTTGTTGGGACAGTCACGGAGCAGCGACACTCTGAACTCAATGGGGATGCTGCCAAATGCAGGGATCTTGTAGGTACTGGGGCCAAGAGTGTGCAGCTTCCCCTCAGGGGAGTAGTGTAGCTCCTCCATAGTGAAGAGACCAAGGCCCTGGACAAACGCCCCTTCTATCTATAGGACAAAAGGTGATCATGGTTACCACCTCACCTCTAGCCCCACCCCCCAGGAGAGATACTGATAGCTACAATGGACGCAAAACCTGACCTATATAGTGGGACCTGGAAGGAGGCTAAAACAGCCTTCAACCGCCTGTCTGGCTCTTGCCTCGGTACAAAGGCACCTCAGATGACATGTCACTAAACTTGGATGAACAAAGACCCAGAACATGTCAGCACAGTGGCAAGTACCATTTCTCATCCAAACCTGCCACTGCGTAGATGGAGACGCTGTGTCCGTGGCATCACTGGTGATCCCACGGTGAGAAACAAGCTCATGGGAGGGATTTCTTGAGTAGTAAATTCCTAAAAAATTATCTCCAGCCTTGTTGGGTTCCCTCTCCTGCCTGTCTTCTGGCATGGCTTACAGACCTAGGGCACCCTCTACACTGTGTGCTGGTCCCCATCTGCTCCCCAGCCCCTATTCAGAAGAGTGATATGTGGTGCTGCCAAGGCTGAACAAACACAAGAGTGGGCGTTGTCAATAATCTTTGCATCCATAATACTTGATCCAGCGCCTGCCTACAGAGGGTATTCCCTAAGCAGTTCAGTGTGTGTGTGTGTGTGTGTGTGTGTGTGTGTGTGTGTGTGTGTGTGTGTGTGTATTGACTACAGAGTAGATTGGCCTTTTTCTTTTTAAAAATACACTCATATTTTCTACCAGATGCCACTATGTCACAATCTCAAATTGTGATTTCTCCCCTCTGTCTTCTCCAGTTTGGCCTATTCTATTAATTCCATAGTTTCCAAAAGTGGTTTTCATTGGGCCATCTTTTCCTCCTCATGGTTGACCCCATATCGTTTGGTGGATTCCTCCACCCCACTAGTCTTGGCACTGTTTACTACCTAGAAAGTAATTTATCCAATGTCCTGGGCCAGCGAGAAAAGGAGAGACAGTCAGTTCTTCTGACCTCAGATCCCACTGCCTAGGACTCAATCCCAGTGTCTATTTCCTTCCTGCACTGGGTTTATTTCCAGGTGCTCAGTCTCTCTCTCTCTCTCTCTCTCTCTCTCTCTCTCCCTCCCTTCCTTACTCTTTCTCTCCTTCCCTTCCTTCTTCCTTCCTCATCTCCCCCTTTTCTCCGTGTGTGTGTGGTGTGTGTGTGTGTATATATGTGTGTGTGCGCACACGTGTGCGTGTGTGCCTGTATCTCACGTGAGCATCCAATGACTCCTCATGGACCACACTAGTCTCTGGGGTGTGTGGCCGCTCTTCCCAAGTTAACTTATACTTATTTGTTTTCTGATTTGAGAGTTGGGTGGATGATCATCAATCTAACTCTTTCTTACTCAGAATGAGGGTCTCAAAGCACCATGCTCTGGCCAGGTTAAAAAGGATGACATGCTGTATCACTGGGGACCTTCAGTAAACAGAGTGGGGGTGGGACACACTTCTGACATATTCTGTCCCCACCCTAGTCCCCCACAGACCTTACCTGTCCAATATCAATAGCAGGATTCAAGCTGGAACCAACATCCATGACGATATCTGTACGGAGATTCTGTGGATGGAAAACGGTTTGAGGAGAGAGAAATGTCTGGATTTATACAGGTGTGTCATGATAACACTTAGAGTGTAAATCCCAATCCAAACAGCACTTTCTCAAGCACAGAGCCCTGAGCGTGCTGAGACAGCGGTTCCCACCACATCTTGACTGCCATTATCCAAGCTCATGTTTGAGATCTTAGCAGCTAAGTGAGGGGTGGGCTGGAGCCCTGAGCTCACCACACATCCACCTGTGGGTGGTAAGAGAGGGTCTCCAGGGACTGGGACTTTGAACCTGAGTCTGGGCAAAGCATACGAGAAAGCAGTCAGTAAACTGTATTGTGGCTGAATCCAAAGCATCCTGGTTTTGTAAAGCCTATAAGGTAATAACTATATTATTAAATAGCTGGGCGGGGAGACTTAGGGTATTGCTTAGTTGGTAGAGTTCTGGCTTGTATGTGTGAGGTTCTAGGTTTACTCTCCCTAATAAGAAAAATATTAAAATAGATAAATGATTGAAAAAATACAAGAGGAAGATTTTGTGCCACAGGGGGACAAATCATCTGCAATTTAAAGCCAGTGTCCATTAGTAGCGGCTTATGGAGGATGCCCACTCAGTACTGCTTTCTCTACAGCAATGACCTTCACTGAGGGAGGCCCAGGCAGAAACTACGGGGCTCATGGCCTAAGGCGTGTGCTCGTTGGTCTTCATGGGGCATTCCCCTGCCTCTGACGTCAGGCCTATTTCCTCACCAGAGAACGTGCCTCCACCAGCAACTCAGACGGCAGTGTGGTTGTTTTTCTTCTCTTCCCTCTCAGGCTAAAGGTTTGCACATGTCTTACCTTATGGTCCCCTGTTAAGCAGTCGATTTCTACTTCGGAGCAAGCCACCCCATAACTGAAATAGTGGAAGGGATTCCCGGAGTTTGTCTCAAAGCTATAGCCAAGGTTGGGTGTCCTATACGAGAAAAGAGGAAAAGGCTTATGTTTGGCAAACCCACCCCCTTCCATAGATGCTTCCTGCCCCATAAATCTGTAAATCCTAAAGGTCTTTTGTTTCCATTCAGCCATCCTTCCCCAAAGCCCATGCCTTTCAAATACTCTGAACTTTTAATGAAACCCAGATATTCTAGAGCATTTGGCTTGTGTTTCATTTTTCCAAAAACCACATTATAAGCATTCTGTACAACATGGCAGCATTTAGCAGAAGCATGTTGGTAGCAACAACAGTGACAGACATGCCTGGGCTCGTGAAGGATGTGCAAATCACTTTCTCAAAGAGTGAGCAAGTGAGCCAGAACTCAAGGTCCTCAGCACTGTGACTCTGCCTGGGATGGTACTGAACTGTTCTCACAAGTTCACCTGCTCACCTTTCTCCAGGTGAAAGGTCACAAGATCAGGGCCTCAGAGCAGCCTGGGAGCAGCCTAAGCAGCCATTCCCCGTCTCCTGGCCCCTTTGGAACTTCAAGTGATTTGAGGAAAATGTTATTGAGAGAAACAGATTTTGCATTATGTGTGTGTTTCCTTTGCAGAACCTGTAAAATTGCCATAGCATATGTGTGAACCACATGCATGTGTATTTACCCCAGAGCTTAAAGTATACTGTCCCTACAGTATTATATCGCACATATACTTACTATATAATGTGTGTTTATTTATATGATTGTATGTTGTGGAATAATCTTTTTGTACACTGTGAAGATTTGCCACTTGCATTGGTTTAATAAAAAGCTGAATGGCCAAGAGCTAGGCAGGGTTTTTGGGACAGAGAGAACTCTGGGAAGAAGAACAGAGATGCAGGGAGTCGCCAGCCAGATGGAGAGGAAGCAGCATGGGCATATAGAGCAAAGGCAATAAACCATGAGACAACAAGTAGATAAACAAAAATGGGTTAATTTAAGTTGTAAGAACTAGTATTAACAAGCCTAAGCTATCAGCAGAGCTTTCATATTAATAAGAAGACTCCAAGTGGTTATTTGGGAGCTGGTAGGAGGGACCAAAAATCTGCCTACAATTATATATAATGTAGGCACATAATACTTACATACATGCATATGTAAATATAATAATGTACATATTTAATAATGTGAACTGACATGACTATAACTCACCCTCAAACCAAACCAACACAGGGCTGAGGGACAAGACTCCTCCCTGAGAAACTTCACTGTCTTTGAGCTCTGACGTCACCTTGTTTATCTAGGTGGCCATATAGAAACCCTACCTGTGCGTACTCCAAAAGAGTTGGAGGAAGTAGGAGGAATTAGTTTGTATTTGTGTGGAATCACTGAGGTGCGTGGCCTTCATTATCAACAGCCTGAATGCATTTAGAGTCATCCAGGAAACAGAGAGGCTCAACTGAGGCAGGAAGCCCCTCCCTGAATGTGGAGGCACTAGCCCATGGACTAGCTGCCTCACACTTCCTTGCTGTGAGCCAAAATCAACCCTTCCTTCCCCAGCTTGCCTTCCCTACAACAAAAAGAGAAAAGTAACCCATGCCTCGGTTATGAGCAAAGCATTCTATTCTCGTGTGAATATATAGTGCTCATAATAACCACATATTCATTCAAGACATTTTAAAACAAACATGAAATGTTTTCAGTTAAATTTCCCAGAAACATTATGATGGACATTTGTGACATTTAATTTTAATTGTCAACTTGATATAATCTAGAATCACCTGGGTAGTCTCAGTGAGGAGCTGTTTAGACTGGTCTGGCCTGGGGATGTATCTATGAAGGATTTTCTTGGTTGAGTTCTTTGGAGGGGAAAACCTATCCTGAATGAGAGCATCATCATGGCATGGGCTGGGCCCTGGGCTGTGTCTGAGAGGAGGAAGTGAGCTGGGTGCGAGCACGCCTTTCTTCTCTGCGCTTAACTGTGGATGCAAGGTGACCCAGTAGCTCAAGCTCCTGCTGCCACAATGGTGGACTGTAACCTAGAACTATAGGATGAACCCTTTCTTCCAATTGTTTCTTTTGTCAGGGAATTTTATCATAGCAACAGAATAGTCAATATAATCATATCTTTTTTAATAACTACAAAAACAGATGGGAGGGGTCTCCAGCTAATCACACTGTGACATACTTTTAAGACTGTAGAATGTGTGTGCTCTCTTCTACGTCCCTTCTTCTGTGTGCTCACTGCACTAACAAAAGTCCCACCATACTCTGTATGTTGTAAGAAACCACAAAATCCTCCTGTTCTCCCGGGGGTGAGTCACTATGAAGAAACCCAATGACTTCACAAGGAAACACACAGGTTGCCCAAACACCTGTCATGGTGTGACTGAGCATCATGTCCTGCAGAATCCAGGACAGGACCGTCCTTCTCCTAGGAAATAGCACACTCAAAGGCCAGGACTAGAACTGGGGTCTTCTAATACAGAGGCTCATACATAGTTGGTAATTGAATGTAACGAAGCCTCTTTAGACTGAATGAAGTCGACACGAGTCCCACTGACATAATGAGGGGTTTAGGGACACTGCTTTTTTCTGGCTGTGGGCTAACCAACCTTCAGAGCTGTTGGCACACAGGAATGGACAGGAAAAGGATCATACTTACTTATAAAATCCAGTAGCAGACAAACTCACTGCACTCGTGTAAGCAGCCATGACCTTGAGGAAGACAATGGCCATCAGGAAGGGACAATGGTGGTTTCCAAAGACCCAGCCCATCACTAAGCTCTCATTATTCCCACATTTCAGATGACAGAACTAAGGCTTAGAGAAAGCAGCTTTTGACCTAGGATCTCACTAGGCATGTACTGGTGACTGGGGGTGACTTGTTGGTATCATCTGCTCATGATGGATACTGGACTACATGGCTGGTAGCAGAGGACAAAGCTCAGAACAACAGGTTGAGTGGAAGAAAATTATCGTCAAGGCTGCTGTGAAAATGTTACAATTGCCTGACAAACCTATGCACAAGTGACCAGAATTAAACTAGAGTAGAGCTTAGAGTACTTCCTGAGCGTGGTACTTAATGAAATGAGTGTGGAAGGGGAAGTTAGATCATGTGAGACATGGAAAGAGAGTAGATGTTTCATGTTTCATAGCTTGTTTTCTCTAAATCTGTTGAAATGGGGCTGCACTATCACATGGTTCATGGACAATTCCATTTCGTTACTTTTACCTCCTTGTCCCCTCGTGTGTGTGTGTGTGTGTGTGTGTGTGTATGTGTGTGTGTGTGTGTTGCTGCTAGAGCTGAACATAGGGCCTTGCCTACTCCAGGTAAATGTTCTATCGCTGAGCTATATCCCTAGCCCTTGAGTTTTTGAGAAAGTATCTCACTATATAGCTCAGGCTGGCCACTAATTCACAATCCCCCTGCTTCCACTGAGGATTACAGACATGCAACACTTCTGAGAATTCTTAGCATGCAGACATCTAGTCTAGAATTCAGACATCTAGGCTCATTCTTACTGGAAGTTTCTGTTTGATCACTCCTGGCGTCTAATGGGACATTTTCTAGCTCTCTCACAGATGACATGACAGTGGCCCCTAGACGCAAAAATTGGGTTAGGGGAGAGGCTGCCAAGGAGACCCTCGGAGACATGGAGTTTTGAGATGACACACCTCTTTTGGGCCTGCTGGACATATGTGTGGCCATGCCTGAATGAGCCAAGACATCACGAGGAGCTGCTTAAGGCAGACACTCTGCCCTTCCAGGCTTGGAGGGCTGACCCCTAATCCAAACAAACATCAAGATCTTGGGTCAAAAACTTTCCTCAAGTCCCTCCCCTCAAGGGGCTCATGAAGGACGAGCTTGTCCCTGTCCTGTGACTCAGGCATAGCTTCCTCTACTTGTGTGTGACTGGATCATCATCATCTCCATGCGTTGGGTAGGGACAGAGGCCCTACTGTTGTTGATATACTTCTCCTTTGCAAAAAGTAGCTTGAACCAGCTCAGACTTACCCAGTCTTCCCAGGAGCCTTCGGGTTTCTTTTTCTTGAAAGGTTCCAGCCTTTTCAGTATGACCTGGCAAGCTTCCTGGAGGAACCCCAACACACACCAGGCATGTCAGTGTTCTGCCTTCTGTAGCCCAAGTGACACCTTAAGCCACTTGCAAAACCCAAGGCCCTGCATCGCTACCTCCAAGCAACCCTCTGACCCTGACTGTGGGCCACCATTGGCCTTTGTCTAGAGAGTCCTCCTGACACCATGCCTAAGCTACAGAGAGGGAACTTCTGAGGGAATCCCAGGGAGGCACCTTCTCCCATTATGCTCCTTGTTTGAGTCTATCTCTCATGCGACAAAGAGGCAAGTAGCTGGGACTCAGCTGACCCCTATCAGTTTCAGCCCATTATCTTGTGACCAGTTCTAAACCTGGGTAGTGTGATTCCCCAGAAGCCCCTGCTTGCCTTCCAATCCCCCTCTCACTCTGTAGCCAATTCTCCTGGCTTTGGTAGAAACGGTGATGCTGAAGTTTCTCTGTCGGCTGGGTATATGGAGAGATGGCTGCCTCACGGGTAGCAGAGCGAAGTCCTGACCATTGTCAAAGAGCCTACATGGATCTATTCTCTCTTGAGACCCCAAACCCAGAGCCCATCCTCAGCCATGCAGGCTCCCCTAGGCGCATCACTTACATAAACAGCCTGGCCATTGATGTCAGCACTGGCAGAGGCAGCCGTGGGAGAAGTGTTGGGGACAGTGTTAGTGCTCGTCTCGCTGATGTGAATCTTGGAGGTAGGGATTTTCAGAGCCCTGCTGGCCACCTGCAGCAAAGGATGGGCGACTCTCTGAGAAGGAGCTTATCATAGAGCTAGGCTGCCTTCTTCCCAGGGCAAAGTTCAGTGTTACTGCCTGAGGCAAGAAACAGTCTCAGAAGCTCTACTCTATTTGTTCTGGAATGTTGTCTCACCCTACTGAGTTTGAAGGAGTACTTTTTAGTGGGGTCTGGTTGGCTTAGACATTCTGAAACCCATTGTGAGCAAATACTGAATTTTTTTAAAAACCCGGATAAACTTCAAGAGCCAAGCAGATATTCTGACTACAATCCAGTACCATTAGCCCAGCTCCCCTGAGAGGTCTTGCGGAGTGAGGGAAATGAGCTGTTTTCATCCATACAATGAGCTCAGAGCCCAGGATGGCAGTAATGGGCACCTCCTCGGAGATTGGAGATTGCGTAGTCAAACATTTAGCACAGATAAGGAAAGAGACCAAGAAGGGGAAGACTTGCCCAAGGCTGTGTGTAAATGTGCTCTCAGGCCTGTTGCTCCTCCTGGAACATCACACTCCTCAACTTCCCCCAGCATCTTCCAGACTCCAGATATCCCAGACACGGTCCCCAGGCTTCTCACCTGAACCATCTTGGTATGAAGACCTTGGCCCATCTCAGTACCCCCATGTGTCAGCAGCACCGAACCATCAGTATACACATGGATCAGGGCACCTCCCTAAGGAAGGAGAAGGAGGCCAGACACATTTGGTAAATTCTGCTACAGTTCAGACTTTGAAACTGAAGGTACAGAGCCCAGGAAGGAAAGAACCATCAGCCAGGTTTTAGATAGAAAACCAGGCAAAACCACACAGCATAAACCTGGTTATTTAATTAAGTAGCCCTTCAGGAGTGTGCGAAATGCTTCCCCCCCCCAAACTGAGAAGAAAGTAGGCCTTTTCTCTCTGTACCAGTGCTATACCTGAAGAAACAGAATGGAGAAAGCGAGTATCTGTGTGTAGTCTTGCAGTCATAAAGGGCCAGAACTAGAAGTTGCCCCCATCCCTGTCTCACTGCTCCTTTACACACTACACCAACGGGGCATGCAAATTTCACTTTATCTCAGCTGCAGAAAGAGCCCTGGTCAGGTCTGCTACCGGTGATGAGGGATTCCTCTTGTCACACCAGAGGACATGGTCAAGTCATTTAAGTAATTACCTGGTTCAGAAAAGGAACTGTGAAGCTTATTCCAAACTTGGTTGGGATTATACACAGGCCTCTCTTTTTCCAACAATTCTCCCTGGAGAGAAAAGAACATTCCAGATTTCATTCTGTGGATCTGTCTGGCCTGGATCTCACAGAGATCGGCCTGCTTCTGCCTCCCATGTGCTGGGATTATTTCAGTTAACATTTTTGTATTAAATCAGAACAGGACATCCTTGGAGCCATAAACATAGTCACCGTCATAATGAGAGGTACAAACATTAAAGTACTATAGACTATCCTCCCTAAGTGACTTTGCATTCAGACAGTGTACCCTAATGACCTTCAACTGTCCTTGCCACAAGGAGGACAATAATGATGCTTTCTCAATATATTTGTTCAAATAAGTAATTCTGTGAAGAAGACAGAGTCAATATAATTATCCTCACTTTAGAGACGAATTAACTGAGGCCCACTTCAGAGACATAGGATGACTCCCAACATCAAATGTATTTGCTTATTTCAAAGGAATCTGTGTTGGTCCCCAACCAATGCTTTCAATAATGTGGTACTCTCAGAAAGTGCACAAATCGATACAGATGAACCTAGATTGATAGACTCTGATGTTGAGTGAAGGCTGAGGGTCCCTTGTTGCTGGGCTAAAGATCTTCATCTGATATCAAAGAGATAGTTATCAACAAGCTAGTAGGTTCAGTAGCCTCAGAAGTTGTTCAATAAACCATCGGCTTGTTATTTGGGGATCTGTAGAAAGGCTGGACCATAGGCAAGCGAGAGCGCATCAGAACAGTAGACTCCCCACCCTGCACTTACTTGTTGAACTTCTCCACTTCCTTCTTGCGAGCATAATACTGAGAGCTCGCTATGCATTCATCCCAGCACCTGGGCAAGGTGAACACTTCCAGCTTCTGGTTGAAGTGAGTCAGGTCTCCTTCTTTGTACATGTTCTTTCTCCGTACCTTCCCAAGAAGAGAGACACTTAGGTCTTATAACTTCTGGGTGCCTCCTCGGTAGCTGTTTATACTCCCTGCCCCAGGAGATGCCCTAGATAAGAGTCACACACACACACACACACACACACACCACCACCACCACCACCACCACCACCACAATCCCGCTGCCAATAATAAGCTTAGGCTGTTAGGCCAGCTCACCTCCTCTGCGGGCAGTCCACAAGTCACGGCAACCTCGCTCATCCAGTGTTCTGCGATTAGCATCCCCTGAGGACCCCCGAAGCCTCGGAAGGCTGTGTTGGAGGGCAGATTGGTCTTACATATCCTCCCGGTGCCCCTAATGTTGGGTATCTTATAGGTGTTGTCCATGTGGAATAGAGCTCGTTCCATTATCTGAGGCAGAAGAAACCAAAAGGTATATGACGTGGAAATCCACTGTCTTCTTTCACTTGTCAGCACAGGAAATGAACTCATGACTGTGTTCCCTAGGCCAGCTGTGAACATCTCTGTTTCAGGCCGTGTTATTTCTCCTGTAGGACAACTTATCCTCCTGTGAAGGTCTCCAACTGGCCTCCATTATGGGAATCCTTCCCAGTACCTCCAGTTGGAACTGTTTGCTCCTTTCAGAAGTAAAGAGGTGATATTTTTTGGTCCACTGCAGATTTGTTTTCTTTTAAAGATTTGAGTGTGTGTGAGCCTGTGTGTGCCCATGTGAAGGCACGTGTGCATGCGTGCAGATGCCGGTGGAGGCCAGAAGAGGCTGCCAAAGCCCGTGAAACTGGAGTTACAGGTGGTTAGAAGCCATCTGACACAGGTCTAGGAACTGAACATTGGTCCTCTGGAAGAACAAGTGCTCTTAACTACTGAGCTATCTCTCTAGTCCTATAAATTTGCTTTATTTCCATTAAAATTGCACAATAGTTTAAAGAGGCAATCCCTATGTAAGTCATGTTCTGTGAACCAGCAGTCTCTTCCATGTTCCTTCCTCCACTCTCCTGAAGCAGTCAGCCACCTATAATTTATAAAGCTGCTTCTTCTACAGGTTGGTTGGTTGGTCGGTCCATCAGTCAATCTAGTGTTTGTACATGTCTGTGTGTATAGACATTCGTGCATGTGAGTATCTGCTTGTGGAGGCCAGGGGTCAATGCTGGACATCTTTCTCAATCATGCTTCACCTTATATTCTGAGGCAGGGTTTCCCACTGAACCAGGAGCTCATGGATTTGTCTAGAATGGGTGATCAGGAAGTTCCAGGGACCCACCGGTCTCTGCCCGCTCCCTGTCCCCCAACACTAGGATTGCAGACAGGTGCTGTTGTATCTGGTTTTTATGTAGGTGCTGGGGTCACACTCAGACCCTTATGCCTGTGCACCATGGCCCCAACCTTCTTTCTCATATATTTAGGTCAACTTTTTCACGTTCATAGCATATTTCCAGGTCCAGTTTCAGACTGTCTCTTTCTTTCTTTCTTTCTTTCTTTCTTTCTTTCTTTCTTTCTTTCTTTCTTTCTTTCTTTCTTTCTTTTTCAGGTTTTCAAGATAGGGTAGTCTGTGTAGTCCTAACTGTCCTGGAACTTGCTCTGTAGACCAGACTGGCCTTAAACTCACAGAGATCCACCTGCCTCTGCCTCCCAAGTGCTGCGCCACCACCCAGCTTGGACTTTCATAGTGCCGCCTTCCCAATCTGGAAAGGGGAAGTTTTGTCCTTGCCGTGTCCCCTTTCCCCGTGTCCCCAGACATACTAGCTTCCTATCTCTCAATATAGTTATATTTTGGTCAAATCAAAATACTCAGTTTGCTATTATAAATCTGTACACATTACAGCTCAATTAGGAAGTTACTTTGTGATCTCCTCTCTCTCATTTTCAACTCAAAGATAATCATTAACTTTAGCTTTTCATTGGTTTTATTTTCTATGTATATATTACTAACCCTTGTAAAGTTTCTCTTAATCTGTTTAGTTATGTCAGATTTTTTTATTTGTTTCATAGAGAAACAAGAAACTATTTCTGGAGCTGACTGACCTACTCTAGTTTAGCCCAGCTACCTGCCAAAGCTACTATTTAGCGGCTACCTTTAGGGTCCCCTTCACAGCCTCCCTGAGTCCCTTTGCCTCTATATTTTTCTGTTCCTGGAACTCTCAAGTCTTTCTCTTTTAGTTTCACTCACTCTTTTCTTGGGGTACATTTGTTAGCATTGTCTCAAGAATGGGGGTGTGTCTAAGGCTCAGCAAACATCAAAAGAGAGGGGCGTGGAAAATTCTTAAGAGTCAGAGGAACAGAATGTTTGCTATGGGACTGCATCTCCTGGATACTTCTAAGCCTCTACGCCCATGAAGTCTCCAGCATGGCTGCCTACACAAGATGTAAACAACGGCAGCACTTATAGACACACTCATGTGGAGGGGATCTCATGGGGCCTCAGCCCTAGACCAAGCCCTGCAGACAGCCAAGGGATGCTGAGAGCAAAAGAAATAGTCTTCCCCAGGGAAGTGCCCCCGGTTGGCTATGTAACATAATACAGACTAAGATGTACTGATGTATTTAGGAATGTGTGTGTGTGTGTGTGTGTGTGTGTGTGTGTGTGTGTGTGTGTGTGTATACGTGTGAATGTGAAACAATCTTTTAAAAAGAGGCCATGAATTTGAGAGAGAGCAAGGTAGGGGTGGAGGGGAAGAAGAGGAAATGATGTAACTATATTTTAATTTTTAAGAAAAAGAATGACTATATGCATTTACTGTGTTCTCACTCTTAACTGGGTCTAAATGGGATTCTTCATTGTGAATTTACTCATTTCCTACTGTATTTTGAAAGCATTTTACTGGTATATCCTAGTTCCCCAATACTGAGGAACAATAAACACCTTTTCAACTCTGGAAAGAACTGTTTTTACTTTCCTAAAAAAAAAAGAGAGAACTCTAAAACTCAGTATCCAGTTTTCTAAATTTCACAGGAGCCCATTTTCCTCTATTACACTCATTAAAAATGCTCTTTTTAAATCTTAAAACCTATGTCCATTAGTTTGGGGCTATATTTTTAAATTGTTTTTTGATAGCCTCTTCCACTGTTTGTTCCCCTTCTTTGTTTTCTGAAATGTTGATTATTTGTACCTCCCAGACTGGTTCTCTAAGTTTTCTTATTTCTTACCCCACGGTGTTTTCTCTTTAGGGGAGAACCATCAGGTTTCCTTCAACCTCTCTTACAGTTTTAATTCACAAGAGCTCATTTTTGCTCTTGGACCAGCCTGGCGCTGCAGCATGCTGCTCCCTCTCCATGGCGCAATGCCCAGTCTTCCTGAGGCGACAAATGACGCCGTTCACTGCTTGTGCTCGTTTGTTTCATTTGGCATCGAGTTTCATTCCCCAAGTGTAGTTTCATTTTCCCATAAATAAATTGCTTTTTGTGTCCCTCTATCTCAAGTCCCTTTGGCTTCATTTTACAATCCTATCAACTCCTTTCCTTCCTTCCTTCCCTCCTTCCTTCCTTCTTCTCTTTCCGTTTCTCCCACCCATTGTTTCTTTGGGGCAGAGACAATACCACAGTCTCTTTATGCCACCACCTAGGTCTCAGTGCTCAAAGCACATTTATGGAACCGAATCACAAGGTTTTACGATCTTTGGGGATAACTTCTGCTTGCTTGTCAGCCTGATTTACCCGAAAACACCAAAACCTGTCACCCATGGCAAGAACATTAGAAATCCTTTCTGTTTTGAACACTTGTAATAGTAGGTAGGGAGTGTAACATTTTCTAACAGAACTAATCAACTCCTAGCATAGGGAGAGACCCCCAAAGGGCATAATGAGAAACCTGCTTCTTCTGGATTGTTACTTTAAAAAATAGGAATCTATACAGGTATAGATAGGTATATATAGTCTGATCATAAACTTAGGATAATAACTTTTAGAAAGTACTACCAGCAAGGTACATTTGTTAATTCTCACAGTTGATTTTATTTCACTCACTGCCCCTACTTACTTTCTTCTTTTTTAAACTACAATTATTGTTTTACTTGAGGGGGTGTGTCACCACTTGCATGAATAGGTCAAAGGACAACTTGTGAGAGGCAGCTCTCTCCACCGTGTGGGTTCCAGGATTAGACTCAGATCGCCAGGCTTGGTGCCACACACCTTTGCCCACTGAGCACCACTTGACAGGCCCTGCTGTTTATTTTATTTTAATAACCAAGTGCTCCAAGCTCATCTGCCACTGTGGCAGTAGTAAGGTATGGCCATTTCTGCTGGTCCTGTCCTTGCCATTTATATGACACAAGGTGCCTCAGCAGAAGCTTAATACAGAAATACCCAAGGACCATGTTTGACATTACTCAAGGTCCTGTCCTGGGAGACAGAAAGCCAACACTGATATACAATATGAGGACTTCCCCCCAACACAGGCATCATCGCTAAGCTACTACATAGACATGTAGGTAGGATAAGGTAAGATATTTGGATGTTCCAAGTAAACAACAATGCCAGGGCATGTCCTTGATCTCCCAGTCACCATTTGGGGCATACTGATCCTACTTACACCCCGAGAGAGATCCTCAGTGTTCCCGCCATTGCTGAAGTGAGCCACCTCCAGAGCCACTATTCTCCCAGTCTTCATGAAGCCAACCTGATGAAGAGACAAATATCCTCAATAGAACCCACATCTGTCTGTCTGTCTCTGATCCATGTCGATCTGTCTCTGGTCCATCCCACCTGCTTACACTACCCACAGGAACAGAAAAGACCAAGAACCTTGTATTTAGCCAGGAAGGGATGTCTGCCACCAGTTATCAGCATGTCCTCATCACGGTCCAGCATGCAGCGAACAGGGCGGCCTGTCCTGGGGCAGGGAGAGACCAAGAAAGTTAGAAACCCGTGAGCATCCAGAACCATGCCCATGAGTCTCACAGATACTAAACAGGAAAAAGGAATTCATTTTCATCTGTGCGTTGAGCTTTGCAATGAAGATACTGTGCTAAATAATATAAGGAGTGCCAGGATGAGTCCTCTCCTCACTCCTAGGGAGATTACAGCCAACTAAGGAAAATAAGACATGGAATCACAGGTTGATGTGCAGAGAAACTAGCTAGGCTGCCCTTGCCCTTATGTCCAAGGGTTCAAAACACAGAAAGCTGAGAATTCAAGGCAGGGATAATTACTTTCAACAGGGGGAGAATCTAACAGGCCTTCCTGACCCAGATGGCCTTATTCTATTTCCCAGAGAATCTAATTGTGGGGGGAGAAGAAGGCCTAAAAACTCACTTGTATGCAGCCAAGGCCACTGCCGTGGACAACACAGTGCTCCGGGTCTCCTTCCCTCCAAAGCCTCCTCCCATTCTCTTCACTCGGACTACAATCCGGTTATCTGGAACGCCCAACATTTTTGCAACAAAGCTCTACGCAGGGGAAAAAATGTATATAGCCTTGCATTGATGCATCCTCTGCACTGTTTCCAGGCCTGGCCTGAACCTGCCCAACTTGCCTGGGCCTAAGTACTGCTATACATTCTAGTATTCCTGGCATAAAAATCCTCCTCAGCTCCCAGTGCTGTCTGGTGCCAGGGTCCAGCACTCACTGGTCACCACAGACCAAATCAGGCAACTCAACTCGCATACTTGCATTTAACCACACGGACAAGATAGCAGCATACTTTCAGATCAAATCTGAATCTCATCTGGCAAGGGCTTTTAGATCAGAGAAGTAGGAGCAGATACCCAAAACCTTGGCAACCTCTATCACACTACAGGTCATCAAGAAAAATCCCAGCTGTGGCTGCTAAGTTAGCGGTCCCTATGACCATCACTTAACCCCACACTCGATTTTAAAAGATGAGAAATGTGGGCAGGATATGCCCTGGCCAAGGCCACGTAGCAACAAAATGATAAAAAAAAAAAAAGAAGAAGAAGAAGACTTAATAGGGTCTACTAAAAGTATTAAAATGCATCTAATTGATGTGATAACATTCGCAAGCTCCATCTTACTAATGAGAAAACGGAAGCAGAAAAAGTTAAGTGATAAGTTAAATGCCACCTTGTTGGTGACAGGGTCTGTTCCCATGACTAGGACTCATGTCCCTTTTAGCACCTGTATCTGCTTCCTCCCATTCCCCACCCTGTCCACTTGGTCTGCTAGGGGATCTCTTGTCACTGCCACGACTGCTCTGAGCTGACCTGGGTCTTCATGGTGTTTTGTGTGCCCACAAAGAGCTCCATCTCTCCTGCCTCGCCTTTGGGGACAGCAATGGTGCAGTTGGTTTCCAGGTAGAAGTGCTCCTGGCCACCGATATACAATTCTCCTGGAAAAGCAATAAGAGACCCCTGATGAGTCCTGTGCTGTAGAGGGGTATGCCTGTTGTGATGGCTCATCTTGGTTGTCACTTGACACATCAGTTGAAGAACTCTCTCCATCAAGTTGTCTTGTGCACACATCTGTGCAGCATTTCCTTCATTGGTAGTTGATAGAGGAGGCCGTCCCCGACTGTGGACAGTGCCGTTCCTGAGAAGGTGGGCCTGGGTTCGATAAAGAAGGCAGCTGAGCAAGTCAAAGAAAGCATGCCATTTAGCAGCATCCCCACTTGGCTGCTTCCGTTCCTGCCTCTAGGCTCTCGTTGGCTTCCCTCAATAATGGACCTGTAATCCAAATAAACCCTTTCCTCCAAAGGTGTTTCTAATCAGTGTTTTATCACAGCAGCTGAGAAGCAAAGCAGAACATTTGCCCAAGGAAATATTCCACCTAGGAACCACCTGCTGACAGGTGACCTCTGGGTTTCCCAACCGGATGTGGATGCGAAAGTATCTTAAAGTCCTAGCACTCTGGCAGTTATGTCTGCTCCTCTAATCCTCCTCCCATCAAAGAAGCCAGAAGAGCATTAGCTACGTCAGGCTCAGTCTTCTTGCTGCAGCCACAGGGCATCTGGGGTTTCTAAAATGATCGTTGTAAAATTTTAGAAAAGGCAAGAAAAAATTGGCAGATATGACTGAAAACATGACTATCTTTCAGAACAGAAGCAATCACTCTGTTGTAGATCTAGTGAGCCTGCTGGTGATTTAGCAATGCCCAAGGGTCAAAGTAGAAAGGTATTCTAAGGGAGCTAATGGGTAACCTTGCCTTGAGCTGGGATCTGATTGACAGAGTCAGAGTTCAGGAAAGAGGGGAAGGGCAGAAGCTCACTGAAGATGGGCAAGGAGCATTTTCAGGCATCTGGGGAGTGTGGAATTTGTCCCAAAGCTGGGCACATCTGTGGCCATTGTCCTTTCTACACCAAGCTTCCAAAGACATAATGTAGGATCACTTAGGTACATGCAGCTTTAAGATGGAAGAGTGGGGATAAAAATGAGGGAGGCTCCATCCCTGCTAACTGCCTACAATTTCATTCCAAACATCAGAGGGCATCTTATGTTAGAAAATGCTATCAATCACTTCCCTTCTCCAGGGCTCTGTGTGTATCTCTTGGATTTAACTGACAAACCAAGGTCCCCATCCCTTCTGCCACCTGGTGCCACCATACCTGAGACCACATTGTCAGCTTCAGAAAAGCCTTTCTTGAGATCACCTTTCTCAATTTTGATCTCGGGGCCATAGAAGGAGTTGTTCTTTACAGCATCCTGAGGGTCAGAAATGAAACTTCAGTAACAAGGCTTGCGGGGGAGGGGGGTGATGGGAAAGTGATTCTGACCAGGAAGAGAGGGGCTTTCTGAAATGCTGCCTCTCTCTCTCCTCACAAATGTGCCTCTATGTGGTCATTCATACTCTTAAAGCACGCTCTACTGGAGCTTAGGGAATTGTGTTCTGTCTGTCACCTCAGTGGGCGATAACCAGCTGAGTTTTCTGGAAAAGAAAAGAATTCCAAGGAGAACCAACTGCAGCTGAAATGTGGGGCAAAGGGAGCTCAGTTTGGCCGTTGGTGGACTGAACCCCAGGATGGTGAAAGGTGAGGTTTCTCAAGAGCATAAACTCTAGGACTGGAAGGAATTCTAAAATCCATTTACAGAAGGCTTTTAACTTATGATAGGGTTACATCTCAATAAATCTATCATATTGAAAATACCATATGCTAATGATTCAGTGTGCCTAACACCACCAAGTGAACAACATCGCTTCAACTAGCTGACCTTAAACAAAGTCTGAAAACCTCTATTAGCTCACAGTTGGGAAAAAGTCATCTATCACACACCTGGTTTTCACATGCAATGTGGGCTATCGTATGTGATTTGAATACTGTCCTGAAAGTGAGAATCTGTGCATTTGCGGGCTATGCTTGTACACCGTTGGAAATCTGAAGAACTGATGTAATTTAAGCATAAACAGGGGAAGCTGGGTGCCAGCTGTAGCCAAACACCCATGTGCTGCTCAGATTGAATGTTCCGTCTCTGGCAGGTCCTCCAAAGGAAGGCTAAGAAGGATAAGAGCTGACTGCTCTACAGGAGCAGCCAGTTCTCTGTTACCTCAATTGTGATAATGGCTGGTAGGTCTTCATAAGTAATTTTCACCCCATTAGCAGCTCTTTGGGCATGTTCTGGGGTGTCAGCGACCACAGCACCAATGATGTGCCCAACACAAGTAACCTAGGATCAGAGACAAGTTACTAAAGATCATCGAGTTCCTCAAGAAGCAAATCTTTATGGATGCTCTAACAAGGCAAAGGTGGTCCCCACCCTTCAGTCAGAGCACATTTTAGGGATGCTTTTGTGACTTTCCATTTCCTGACCCTCCTTACTTAGGGCATGAACCTCCTCACAAGATCACTGGTACTACGATACAAAGAGATTTGAACTCAATGCCCAATTCTTATATTTTCACTCTAGTAGCTTATTGAGAAGCTGCATGGGAGAGAATGTGAACAACACCTTTCTTTGTCTGTCATGCGCCAAACGGGAGGCATGGTCACTGGAGAGATGGCTCAGTGATTAAGAGCACGTGTTGCTCTTGCAGAGGACCTTTGCTCTATTCCCAGCACCCACATGGGCTCACATCCATCCTGAATCCAGTTCCAGGGGATCTTCTAACCTCTGCAGGCACCAGGTATGCATGTGGTACACAGATATATATGTAGGCAAAACCCTCAGACACATAAAATAAAAATAAGTAAATTTTAAAAAAATTTTAGAGATAAAGACAGATTCAGGAGACAACAGGATGATGGTAGATCCCAACTAACTAAATATTGGTCTTGTCTCTCAGCTTCGGTATCTCCCCTTTCTTTTATGTCAAATCTCCTCAAAGTCCACCCTGTGTCTTATAATTTCATCTAGATCAGTTCTCAACTGGGGGGTTTCAACCCCTTTGGAGGTCATGTATCTAGTATCCTACAATCAGATATCTATCTGCATTGTGATCCACAATAATAGCAGTGAAATAATTTTTTGTGGTTGGGGGGTCACCACGACATGGGAACTGTATTAAAGGGTCACAGCAGTAGGAAGGCTGAGAACCACTGTTCTAGATAGATGCTCCTAAGTTGCAGGTCACAAACACTGCTTTAGACATGATGTGACACTAGTGTTTCAAATTATAGTGATGATTGCTTCCCTTTAAGGACCCAGTCCCTTAAAACTGTGTGTGTTGTATGTGTTTCATGTGTTCACGTGAATGTATGTGCACATGCTTGTGAAGGTCAAAGATCAGCATCAGATAATCTTCCTCAGTTGATCCACACCTTATTTTTGAGACAGGATGTGTCACTGAATCTGGACCTCAGAGATTGATTAGACAAACTGGCCAGTGAGCTTCAGGAATGTGTGTGTGTATATATATATAAATACATAAAATATATTTATGCATGAATATATATGTAGATGCATAAAATATATATTTATGCATAAATATATGTGTATAAATATATATTTATGTATATACATAATGTGGGATGTGGGGTTCCCCTCTGTATGCTGTGTGTATGCTGTGAATACCATTGATTAATTTAAAAAAACTGGCTTGGCCTCATAGGGTAGAATAGACCTAGGTAGAGAAAACTAAACTGAATGCTGGGAGAAAGAAGGGCAGAGTCAGACAGAAGCCATGGAGCTGTCGCCAGAGACAGACATGCTAGAACCTTGCCAGTAGGCCATGAGTCTCATGATAAAATATAAAATAATAAAAATGGGTTAAATTAAGATATAAAAGGTAGCCAATAAAAAGTTAGAGCTAATAGGCCTAACAGTGATTTAATTAATACAGTCTCTGTGTGGTTATTTTGGGAGTCTGGGCAGTTGGGAAATGAACAAGCGGCCTCCTTACAACAAATGTGTGTGTGTGCTCCAAATAGCTAGTGTTTTACATGGATGCTGGGAATGTAAACTTGGGTTTTCATGTTTGCACATGCCCCTAAAAGATCAAGCCATCTTCTAAAGAACTCTTAATGGATCTCCTTTGGGGATAATTTTAATCAAATACACACCAGAAAATAAATGAAAACATGGTTATATAGCTATTCTTATTCAGGTACAAGGTTTTCTAATAATAAGCAACACTTGACACGCAAGCCTCTGGAGGTTCTCTCTGAAGGACCAGTAAGTATGGACCTAACTGGTTCTGCAGTGTTGACCTGCTTGTACCTAGTTGACTCTAACTAGAATGCTTGCAACACCCCAGAGACTCTAGACACTGATAAAATAATTTGTTCTTCTACCAAACACTTTATAAATTTTCCTCCATAAAACCTGTCTTCACAGGTTTTCATTCTTTGTTTCACCCTCATGTTAATTTTTCCTTTTATAAGTGTTTCCTTCAGCAACACCTACTCAAATCTAATTTGCAACCTTTAATCAGTACTAGAATTATAAAATGTCCATCTGGGAACTGCCTGCAAGAGAAGCATAAGAAATTTTGTAGCAACTGTCTTCAGGGCCTGGAGATGCTGTTATTGCGGATTTCCATACAGTTGAAATCAGCAAATGAACTCCCATGGAAGTGGATTGTCTACACCTAGTGGTGGAATTATGATCTTGTTCCTAGTTAGCTTATTTAATGTATTCTTATTTTCTTTAGTAAAGGAGCTTAGTAATATACATTACAATCTTGGTTGTTAACTCATATATAATTACTGGCCTTGTTCTCCTGCCATTTTGGCAAGAAGTCTTCTATTATGCCAGAACAACAATCATCAATTAAATAACCAAATAGCATATTCTGTCCCTTTGTGGGTTACCCTAAATACTGACCAATTACAAGATGGCCACAATATATGCATGATTAGGAATTTGGAGCCATGAGCATAAATTAAATCCATGACATTTATTCCAGTTATTTCTGACGACAAGTCTAAATATACCTTATCCTTTGCAAAGACAGTCTCGTCATTGAAAAGGCCAGTTACGTTACTGTGAGGAATATCTTCTTCAGTGAGGAAGCAAACAAACCCTGGCACCTTCTTGGCTTCTGAAGTGTCTATGGACCTGGAGAGTGAGCAGAGTGAGAGGCCAGGTCGGCGAACCGTGGCGGGAGACACATCATCTGGCTTGGATAGCCCATCTCATCCAATTATCTTTCTCTACCCTCGTTCTTCCCATCTCTGCCTTCTTCTATCCTGTTCTGAAAATGGTGATTGGATGCTTTCCACTGTGCCAAATGCCACTGGGGACACAGGATGGATAAACGACCACTCATCAGATGTTAGTCCAGATAAACTGGACTCCAAATACAGGGAGTCTTATCCAAGAGAGTAGCAGTAACTCTGGAGAGCTCTGCTTAAAATATATCTAAAGCATTTTGGGACCTTTGCTATACCGTGGATACAGGCCCTGGACATCTGCTCACAAACCAGTTTCTCTTTATACAGCAATAGTGCTGTGCCTATAGCAGGGCATCTTACACACAATTAGGCAATGTTGGCCTGGAGTTGATCAAGTCTAACAGACTACAGAGCAGAGGCAGCTCGGGGAAAGTTCTAAAAGTACCTTGAAGGAATCATCTTCAAAAGAGTTAATCCTCATTTAAAAGAAAAAAAAACAAAAAAGTAATTACCATTATCCCCATATTACAGTTAAGTTTGGGGAAGTCAAGTTGCTTGTCCAAAGTCACCCAGCCAGAAAGCAGCATATCTAGGGTTAGAGCCAAGGGTAGCCATGGGGATACTAGGCAAGGAAGCTTCACCCTTCCAACCCATCTATTCACATATTGATGGGATGGAGGGTGTTGGGGTGTAGACAATGAGTCACGACACTGTTAACATGGGGTCAAGGGAAGGGCTAAGGAAAAGGACTCACCCTTAGCCCTAGCTGTCAATCAACTGATATAAACACTTCTCCCAAGGCCTAGGAAAGTTGATTACCTCAGTAGATACTTTCTATCTAGCCCACCATGCTTGGAGCCTGTCTCTAGGTTAGGATTCCCGGCTGTTCTTCTCAGCCCACAGGGACTGTGTCCAGTGCTACTAGAGTCCACAGCTCAGTCTCCCGCTGTAAACATGCAGAGGTGTTGGGCCCAGTTCCTAATGCTCCTTGACCTCAAACACAGCCCCTGCTACCTGCCAATCATATCACCTGGATCAGGCAGCTCCTCCTGCCTATGCCTTAGTTCCTCTGCTGCACCTGTCTACAGGGTTGTTGTAAAGAATAAATGAGCCAATATATGTAAAATATGTGAAACTAGGTGGCAAACACCAAGCGCTATGTTGAGTGTTAAGCATTATGCTCGCCACTACTGTACTGTGGCTGTAGTGGTAATTCTTGCTGTTCATCTCTTAGCATCTAACAGGTATAGATGACTCTTTTCTCTGCTAGATGTGATGTGGACACATTTGGGGACCCTCACAAACACCCTGATACAAAACTCCAGAGCAGGTACAGGTTTCAGCAGCTATGCCTGCCCTGTAGCTCTGTGAGGATTCAATCCCAGCTTTGTGAGGCTAAGGCTAGACTCTTTTCTGTAGTGCTAGCTAGCAATTTTTTTTTTGATGTTCCGCCATGTGTTCGGTCCTGTCTCTGAATGTAAGTCCTACCTGGTCCTGTTAGGAGCTTGTCACCTACACTCACAGTTTTTCAGGCCAAGAGTGGCCTTCCTGCTCAACTCTCAAACTGTCCTCTTGCCTTCTTACCCTCCCACCAGAATTTCAGGTACCATGTGTGGAGCCCAAGCCTTCCTGCTGCTCTCTGATGGGTTTAAGAGGACTTCCTGAAGGCTTAGTTTTTTTCTAGCCCATTCCCTCTGGATACCTTGCTTAGCCTAGATATAGTAGGGAGGGCCTTGGACCTTCCCCAGAGCAATGTGCCTTACCCTCTCTGAGGATTGAATGGGGGTGGAGGTGGGTAAGTGAAGGGGATGGGAGAAGGGGAGGGAGTGGGAACTGGGATTGGTATGTAAAATGAAAAAAGATAGTTTTTTTCTTAAAAAAAAGAAAAAAATTATATATATATATATATATATATATATATATATAGAGAGAGAGAGAGAGAGAGAGAGAGAGAGAGAGAGAGAGAGAGGCCTTCCTGCCTCGGCCTATGATGGAGAATCCTCAAGCGGCCTTCATCTTCACTTCCAGCAGAGCGTGCTTCTCACTGACTCCCTGGGACAAAATACTCACGTGATCTTAGCATGAGCCTTGGTGCTGGTGACCAGCTTGAGAGACAGCTCGTTCTCATAGCGAGGAATGTCATCACAGTACACAGCTTGTCCCGATGCCTGCATCTCTGCAGCCAGGTGAGGCAGGGGCCGGCCCACCATATCTTCCTCAGACTGATCCTTGGGCACCTCCTGAAACAATATGTTCACTAGTCAGACTGAGCTTCTGGGGACAGAGAGTGTTCCTCTATAGGCCCAGGGTACATTGAGAACTAGGGAAAGCCAGAGGGCAATTAAGAAGTCACTGACAAGATATTCATAGTATAAATATATCAAGAAACAAAAGAACCATGAGCTACAAACTGGGTTATACCATATTCACACAGTGGAAGAGTATGCAACCATTAAAACATACTTTTGAAGAATTTAAAGCAGAAGAAAGAATGCTTATATTAAGTATAAAACATTCTATATGTGTGTATGCTGATTAATTTTATATACATAGCACATGCTACTAACATGCATGTATAGCCACATAAGCAAAAGAAAAACCAAAAATACAATGACTTTCTCCTGGAGGTGAGATTTTGAGTGACTTTTATTTCCCTGTTCATACTTTACTATAGTTCCCAAAGTGTTTTATTAATTTTATTATCAATTTCTATATTATTTGTTTTCAGAGTAGTAAAGTGTAATATTTACTGAGCACTTTTATGAGCCACTGACTTATAAGTGGTTTAATTTTATTTTTCGGTACTAGAGACAGACGCAGGTCTTACCCTTGCCAGGCCAATGCTCTAGCACTGAACGTCAGTCCTCCCCGACTCTGTGAAACAAGTCCATCATTGGCTACATGCGCAGGTGGGCCTAATCGACTTTCCTAAGAAGCTCAGCGGCGGTTTGTCTGAGGTTACAGAGTCAAAGGGAGACAAACTTTGGATTCTGATCAGGCAGCCAGGCCCTAGAGTCCATCTGTGGGGCCACCAACTCAAGGCTCAGCAAATTGCTGCCAGTGCTTGGTTCTGAACTTGTTCACTCGGATGGTTTGTTTTGTTTTTAGAGACAGAGTCTCCTGTTTCCCAGGTGGTACTCAAATGTAGCTGAAGACAGCCTCAGACTCTTCCTAATTGCCCTGCTTCTACCTCCCAAGTGCTGGGATGACAAGGTTGCCCCTCCACGTCTCTTTTAGGTGGTTCTGGGGTCTGAATGTAGGGCTTCGTGCGTAAGTGAGCACTCTACTCTACCAACGGAACTCTAGCCCCAACCCATCGTTAATTTATATGTTTACAGTTGCCGAGCTTAGACATGACGATACACTGTATGGACCCCAACAGCAGTGTTGATGGGAAATGTGCTGACCTTTTACCTAGTGCACCCCCAAAACTTGTTAGAATGATGTGTTTGTTTGCATATGCTCATTCGTGCGTACATCTTCAAGAAGATTTTTAGGCTGGCACATAAGGGGTTCAGGAAGGACAAAATAGATTTTTCTTTTCCTTAAGGAACAGATGCAGTTTAGAGAGAAACAGGCGAACAAGGGCAAGAAGCTGCATTGCAACAATGTGACCCTGGTGTTCTTCCCTGGATGTTCGTGTATGGGACTTTAAGCATCTGCACGCCATTCAGGTCAGTCATTTGCCAAAGCTCAGCCGTGAGTCACCGTGTGCGGCTGCAGGGCCCCTGAAATTAAACATGCCTTGTGTACTCACTTGGAAAAGCTGGACATTAGCTGGAGGGTCCTTCTGAAAGAGCAGAGTGGCACTGGCAAAGGTGGGGTCCAGCTTACCACACATCTATGGAGGTGAGGTAACAGAGGAGGCTAAGATCACATCAGATCATTTCCTCCTTCCATCCACAAGTAATAAAGATGATACATTTCCTCCCATCTCGTCATCCCCCATTCCCTTACCCCCATTCCGCACCCCCCTCATCTCTCCATTCCCTCACCCCCATCCCCTCATTCCCCCATCTTCTCTTCCTAGCGTTTTGAGTACTATGCTGCATCTGTCTCAAAATTCAAATGTGGGCTCTTGGGACTCAGTATCCAATAAGCACACCAACTACATCCCCAGTCACCTTGATCCTGTGCCCTGGATGCTAACTTCTTTCTCCAACACCCCTGGCTTTCCACATTCATGCAAGCTGTTCTCTTTGTTGAAATACCACCCCTCCCAAGCCTTCCTTAAAGTCTTCCTTATTTCCCTTTACTCTGGAAGTATTTAATGATACAGAAGGCAGTCACAATATAACCTCAAAAAGAACAAGCTGGGTTATAAATCCTTTTACTCAGTGTGATTCCAAATCTGCCTAGAAAGTGACACTTCCAGGCCCAAAGACAGATATTGGTAGATGAGATGGTGCCACTATCCCCAGGTTGCCCTGACACCTGCTCTTCTGTTCTCAGATGTTGAAAGGGGAAGAGCAACTTTCCACCCAGTCCAACCTGCTGCGCCCCCAAACATGGTGCTAAAGAGACTCTGCCCACGCTCACATTCTCAAGGTTTGCTTTGCCCAGCTTCTGGAGGACTGTCAGGTAGAACTTGAAGAAGAAGCTGAGGGTAAGGGTGCGTCGGAACTCCACCATACCACCAGGGGCATTGGGGGCCAGGTGCAGCTCCTCTGCCAGGCCAGCACACACATCCTGCAGCAACTCCTCATTCCAGGACCTGGAAGAGGGTAGAGTGTGGGCTTGCTTCCCCCACCCATCTCCATCACTCAGTGTGGAGCATAACACCCAAGCCTCTGCCGAATAGGCAGGCAAAACTCGACCTTCTGGTACCTTAGTCCTTCATCTTTAAAAGTACATACAAAGATAGATAGATAGATAGATAGATAGATAGATAGATAGATAGATAGATAGATAGATAGATAGATAGATAGATAGATAATATATAGATAGATACATGTATCTAGATATATAGCTATCTATATAAATAGAAAGATATTAATTTTTCTTATTTTAACTTTTGAGATTGTAATATAATTACATTTCTTCTCTCGGTTTCCTCCCTCCAACCCTCTCATACAGCCCTCCCCACTGTCCTTCAAATTCATAGCCCCTTTTTTGTTAATTTTTATTGCATGCATGTATATGTATGTGCATACATACATTTTCCTAAATATAACCTGCTCTGTTTGTATAGTGTTACTTGTACATATTTTTAAGCTCCAAAAATAATAGTTTCTCTAGGTTCTTATAATATACTAGGTAATATCCTAAGTACTTTACTTGAGTAACTAGTTTTCATTTAATTAAACATTGTGGTAGGGAGAACTCTGGTGCCCATTTTACCACTGAGAAATTTTGGCATAGAGGGAGTAAATAATAAGACTCTGCTCCTCATCTGGTTAGTGGTAGGGCCAAGGAATCAGATTTCAAGTTCATCTCTGTCTCGTCTATGTGTCATTCTAAGGATCACATAAGGTAATACCAGTGAAGCACCCAGCACAACTGCTACCATGTGGCAGCCCTCATTATAATAGTAGTAGGATTAATAATAGGGCTATGCATAACAGTGGTAATGGCAATAGTTATAATAGTAGTAATAGTAACAGTGATGGTAAAAATAATGGTGACACCACCACCACCAGCAGTAATCCTATTCATTGTAATAGTTTCAATGGCAGTGAGAAGTACGGTGGTAACCATAGCAATGGTAATAGTAGGCACAGACGCAGTAATAGTAGAAGCAGTGGCATCAATAGGCAGGGCACCAGAAATTCTGCTACCACAGAGTTGGTAGTAGTGATGACAATAATGATATCATCAATAGTAACAGCAGCAGCAGTTGCGACAGCTGTATGTAGTCAGAGTGACAGTGGTGGCAGAAAGTAGCAACAGTAACATGCTGCTAGCAGCAATGGTGTTAAGAGTGCTCATAGTTTGCACTGGTGCTGGCAGCACTAGCAGCAGTAAGAGGAGCAGCAACAGGAATGCTACTAAGATAACCCCTACCAGTAGGTGACCGGTGTCTGTGTTCCTAGCAACAGATTGAGAAGAGAAGAGCCAGTGGGAGTAGCAGCAACGGTAGTAGGAGGGACTACCACTGCGGTGCTGCTAGCCATACAGCGATAGTAGAATGAATGGGAGCAGCTGAGGGACCAGCCGCAGCAGCAGCAGTCAGAACTAACTACACTGTTAGAAGCATCACCAGAAGGAGCGATGGTAATAGTAGAACCAGGAGCTGCAATGGTAACACCCCAGAAGCCACTGCGGCAGTGCAAACAGCTTCCCAGTGCAGCCCGTGCTTACTTGGATGGCTGTCTTGAAGTGGTCTTGAGGGCTGAAATGGTTCTGTCGGCCATCCCTCCATAACAAAGGGACAGTTCCTGCACCTCGGTGGTCCCTGGCTTGAACAGGACTCTCATGCCGCTAGTCACCTTGGCAATGTCATCTTCTCTCCGAGAGGCCTGCTTGAAGGCTGAGAAAAACTCACCCTAAAGATAAAAAAAAAAGAATTGGTCTTCCCCACAGTTTGCAAGCATAGTGAATGGCCAGCATGAAACCTAGGGACTAGATAGGAGGCCAGAGAAGTGGGTAGGATGTGACTGAGCCTTGGAAATTGGTGGGGAGCAAAGACAAGACATAAACCTAGACTACATTTTTATAAGTTCCAGGTCACATTCCCAGAAGCTGGAAAGGGTCCGGACTTCCCTGCCAGCCAGGTGACTCGGGAATGGGGTGGTGTCTACAGAGCATACAGCTGGAAGGAGAAAGATGACGCCACAAAAACTCCCAGAAAACCATCCTGGTGTCAGTATCAGAATCCACCGTCCCCTCCAACGACCTCAGTGAGAACTCTTTGGCATGTCGCCTTTCCGGTTGGGACAGGATGATGCGGTACACCACCTCGCCTTTGGCTCCCCGGTAACTGTAATGTGTTCCTCCCACCAGGGCACTGCAGATTGAGACAGCCTGGTTGCTGTGAGCCCGGGCCCTGCTATCACGCAACTGTTGCTTTATGCTAGAAGCAAGCTTCTCTCCTGGGCCTGAACTAGGTCTGCTTCTATGGAGAGGAGGGTAATATGAATCGCTTTCCAGGAAAGACATCGTGTGACATCTGCCTTCCATGTTGTGTTGCTCCTCGGGTTTGTGGTCACCCTGGGTCTACATATTTATATTAACCCCAAAGGTCCTTTGCTCTCAGGGAGCCATCACTCCTGGGTGCTGGCATGGTGGAGCACCTCGCCCAGAGTCTTCACTAACGCAGGCAGTGGCTCCACGTGCTCACTCCCAGGGTCACACTGGTGCCACCAGCCATCAGGATCCCAGTGTCCTTTCTTGATAAAACTCTCTAGTTCACAGCATAAAACCTTCTCTCTTTTATCAAATGATAGTTTTTGTTAAAGATCCTATCTGAAAAATAAAAGCAGAGCCATATGAAGCCTGACTATCCCCTGTCCCTACTCAATTAAAAAAAAAAAAATAGTGACCTGTGAAATTCAGAATTCTAAGACTATCTGCTCAAATTAGTCTATAAACACATGCTGGAAAATCATTAGGAGGCCATCTCAGGGGCATTATTGCTTGAATTGAATTAGCATTCTCATTAAAGAGGTCAAAACCTGCCAGGACGAACTCAGTTCACACTGACCAAGCACTTCCTGTAACCCGAGGCTGTCCTGACAGCTGTTTTGCTGGCCTCGCCCAGAACATTCTTGTAATTTGTCTAGCGCGTCTGTGTTCTCAATTGGTGACTGCTGAGAGAGGAGAATTAGAGCAGGCCAAGCCCTGCAAGGCGCCACATCTGCCCAAACAGATGAGAAAAGCTGCTTGTGAAGCCCACAGCCAGCAGTGCCCGGCCAGAGTAAGGTCAGTGAGCCCGCACCTTAGCAAGCCCAAGGTCAGCCATGAGGTCTTCACTCGGCTCGCAGGACCTATACACTTAACCTTGGGAAAATAATGTCACTGGCACAAGGCAGGAATACCCAACAAACAGGGATGCCCTTGGGACTGTGCTATGAACTGCTGGTTGATGGCCACCACCGGCTTCCATACACCTACCAAGAACCTCATGAGTTCTGTCCTTCAGTCTTCCCTGAAGTCTCTACAGTGGGTAACACTGTGTCTACTTTACAAAGAGGACACAGGGGCTCAGAAACATGAGACTTAGCCCCTCTAGGTCCCCTGTCAGACTGCTGAGTTCCACAGTCCAAGCCCCGCACCTTCTCCTTGTCCAGAAATGATAGAGTTGCTTCATCAAAGGCAATGTCAGCTAGAATGGATCCAGGTTAAAGTTGAGAGGTGCTAACTATGGTCCTGAGACTGTCTTTTGGCTCCTTATCTGCAGCCTGACAGCAGTATAGTTTGGGTGGAGCCTAAAGCAACTCCCAGCCTCTTACCTCCCTACTGTAGGGAATCTCAATGGACAGCAATATCTCCTCTGGACTGAGCAGAGTCTTTCTGTAGCCAGGGAAGAAGGTGTGGTCCATCCGAACAGTTCTCTTGGTACCTACATGCAGACAATATGATGACAGTCACACGTGGATGAGGCTGGTGATACACTGGGAACAGGGGACAGTCACCAGTGGGACAAGTTCCTCTCTGCTCTCTGATGCCACGGTCAGAGGAATCAGCAGGCAAAATTGGAACTAAGTCCCTTTCTGAGGTCCTTAACCAGTGTGTTCTCATCAGTGTCTGACAATCACCTTTACTGGGGGAGGAATGACCTGGTCTGTGGAATGTGTCATTTTATGGTCTAAATACACTCACCACAGCCAAGCTCAAGCAGCCGTGCAAAGGCACTGAGTGTGAAGTCAGAATAAGGGCAAGAAAGTTGTATCAATTCCTTGTCCACTGTCCTCAGTCAAGAAAGCTAACAAGGATTGCCTTCGGGTAGCTGGCATCTGGGAACTAGATTGTATGTGAACTAAGTGTGGGTAGAGGCTAGGAAACCAGGAAGAGACCCATGATGAGGACTGAGGGGTTTAAGGGACATGGGTAAGAAAAGTAAAAGAAGACATACATGTGATATACAACAGAGGAGGAAATACTGGGGGTGAAGGGGTACAATGAGGACAGGGAGGGGGACAGGAAGATAGAGGGGAGGCCCAACCAAACTTAGTATGTACAAAAATTCTTTAAGGAAACTTGCTACTTTGTATACTAATTAAAAGATTAAATTTAAAAGAGAAACAAAAAGGAAGAAAATGCTTAACTCTCTCAGCATCTAACCTGGATTGACCCCCCTGCAACTTCTATGAATGCAAACCTTAAAGCATTAGGGACCACTGAATATGGTGCTTTGTTTCTCCAGAAAATGATCCAGGTGGTAAAACGTTCCTCCCCCAAGTCATTCTTTATGGATCTCTGCCTCAGTTGCTCACCTCTAGACACGAGGGTCAGTTTGGCTCCACTGGCCATGAACACAGGATTGAGGTCAGAGATGGGGCTGGCGGTGATGATGTTCCCTCCGATGGACTGGTGAGAACAAGCGGAGAGTGAGAGGTTCTCCCGCATGCAGGGCAGGAGGTGACAGTTGTGGCAGGGGGCACTGGAGGACCTGACTGAGCAGCCCAGTGAGACATGGTCATTCGAGGAAACACAGAAGCCTGAAATCAAAACGCTTGGGACGAGTTCTTAGTTTGGAAACATACGCATGTGTCTGCAAACTTTGGCAAGTTCTTCAGAATTGTTTTCCCTTACCCAACCTTTTTTCATTCTGAAAGGATTGAGGTGAGTTATCACCAGGGCATAAGGAGCCAGTAAAATGAAGTTCAAGATAGAGATCAAGGAAAAAGAGGACAACTCAGAGATGAACAGTTGGTTCCTTTTGCAGCTGACCGTCCTGGCAGTTCAACAAAGAAAGGAAATGGAACAAGAATCAGATACAGGTTCTTGCTGCCGAAACCAAGGAGGAGAGACAGTGTGAACTGGGAATAAAACTTTCTCAGAAGCACGCTTAGGAGAAATGGGGGACACAATGGCCTTTTTCTGCCTCTGTGTTCCTTCCTCTGAAGTGGCATGTTCTTGGACAGGGTAGGAGCTTGGAAGTGTTCTGTGCTGTTCTGTTTTAATTTTAAAAGCAATTTTCAAAGAATAGAGTGGGACAGGATAGGCTGTCTCCCAACACCACAAACTGCATGAATCCCAAGAGAGCCAGGAACCTGAATGGTACCAGCTCCAAACCAGAAATTTCAGGAGACCGACAGAGCAGGCAACAGACGGACCCTTCCCTCCTCTGGAGGGAGCTCTGCGCCTCTGCTTCACCCCTAAACTCTGAAGGGACCCAGATCTGGCCTCTCTGACATGTCTCTCATTCACTTGCTGAGAATCTTGGACAACCTGAGAAAGAGGGAGGCAGAACACTGGGTCTCTTCAAACTTGAGGGAGAACTGTGTTTCTCAGTGACCCACAGGCCACCTTCGTGAGTAGTGCCCAGGGACTTATAGAAAATCTGATCTCCACTCCTCCTCTCTGCCGGTGACCCAAGGACTCACCGCCACAGACTTGACCTGCTTGCCAGCAAACCAGCGCAGCTGCTCCAACACACCTCTGAAGACCTCTGTCTTTTGTTCTGGAAGATTAGCAACTGCATCCACCAGCACATTTTCTACCAAACTAAGGGGGCAAGCAGCTCCAAACGAGATTCCTGTAGATACATGCCGGATGTAAAGTCACTCCCAGCTGGAAAGACCTATGATGTGTAGCTCTTGTGAAACTGGAGCCAGGCTAAAGTAAGGCTTCTATCTTTATAGGGCCCAGAACAGTGATGCAACTAATGCACTATGCTCATACCTCTGGATCCTATAATCAACACACTTTCCTATAATCCAGTATTTCTTAACTCAATAAAATCAAGACCTCTGGAGGTGAAGTTCTGGCTTAAAGGAAGGAAAGCAAAAGCACACAAACACTATGATCTCCATCTCTCTAGTTCCACCTCCATGTGATCCAATATGTCATCAGGACCAAAGACAACACCAAGATTCTTGCAGCATCTTGCTAACGCTGGCCACATATACTCAGGGGTGGGGGAAAGGTGGTGAGGACCATCTCCTTCCCAGCTCACTCCCTACCCCTGTACCAGATGGACTTCAGGGAATGCAGGGGGCAGCCTTACCCTCAGGCCCATGCTTCACTGAATTCAGTTCAGGGATCCAGGCTGGGCAGACAATCAGAGGAAATAACATCTTCTTAAACTTCATCTCAATGCCTTTGAAAAATGAGAAACCTGGGTTAGAAACATTAGCAGTTTCCCATATCACACACAGGATGCATGCACATTTAACACCAGGAGGAGGTTTGGAAACAGAACAGATGAGGAGGGACTAGGTCAGTCATAATCTCTGTCTTTCTCTCAACAAATAAAAAAAAAAATGAACTCAGATTCACTGCCATGTGTCCTGCGATGGCATTTGAAAACACGGGACATTAAGGAATGTCCAAAATTCTTTCAAGTACTTATATTTGAACTCACTTTATAGTCTTAATCGCCCTGTGAGGGACTGTATGTTTCTTTTTATAGATGTGGAACCTGAGGATCAGAAAGTCCAACATTTTAAAAATGGTTATTTACATGTATGTATGCAATGAAAGCATATGAATGACATGAAATATCAGAGGACAACTCTCCTTCCACCAAGGGTCCCAGGGATTGAACTCGGACCATCAGACTGATGTAGGTAGTGTCTTTTCTCTACCAAACTATCTCATTAACCCCAACTGTTTTGCTCAAATACACAGTTAATAACAAGCGCATTTCAGTCTTGGAGCCATTGTTAGGGGTGGGATATACTAACAAAAATGTCAGATCCTTAAAACAAAAGAAGAAAATGAGACACAAAACTTCAAATCTGTCTTCCGATCTCCAATAGTTCTGTCTGGGTTCAAGGTGAGTGGCTTGGTGGGGCTGCATCTTTGTCCAGTCTCTGTCTCCACTCCAACTAATCACTAGAAGCCTCTGCTGATGCGGCTCCTCTGTCCCTTCGGATCCAGATGATGTGCTGTCTCTCTAGGTCTTGCCAATACGATCGCAGATGGGGAATGAGACAGAAACCCCAGCTCTCCATTTTGATGTGGCTTAGGGCTTCAAAGGGCCAGCCAGCTTTGAGGAGTCCACTCCCAAGACAGGACACAGGCTGGCACAATGAGCTCCATCATAGTAAGGATTTTTCTAGACTCTCTCCCCTCACAGCTGGCCCTGGCTGTAGCTAGGTCTTTACTTTGTGTGGTGTGTGTATAAGTAGGGGGGAGTAGAGTAGATGGAAGCGGTCTTGAGAAATTATTTCTAATTGTGGAGCTTGTAAGATCTTATTATAACCCAGAGCACTGCCTGACTCACAGAGAGGAGCATGTCCAAAGTCAAAACATCACCAAAGATCCTTCTCGACACTTCAAACCATGCTACCCTTGGTCCCTAGAACTCTAGTTACATAGACAAAGGACCTGAGGACCACAACCACATGGATAACAAGAGCACCAACCACCATGAATGCTACTGAGCCACAGCCTTCAAAATCACACCATAGAGACATGTCTCATACCCTAAACACAGTGTGTCACAAAGCTACAGATGGGGGCCTCTGTACCCCACTTGTGTTTCTGAGGACAGAGTCAGTACTGTGCTCCATCACTGATCTAAGCAAGGCTCTCCTGGGTGGACTGAGGACCCAACCAGAATCTAAGGAGTTGAGCTCCTTCAGAAACCAGAGCCAGATTCCAGGCAGCTGCTTTGATTTCTCAAGCATTGCATGTCAAGCACCTCTAAAAACATACACTACACATACATACACATACACTACACTATACATACATACACATACACTACACTACACATTCATACACTACACTACACATACATACACTACACTACACATACATACACATACACTACATTACACATACATACACATACACTACACTACACATACATACACATATATTACACATATATATACATACACTACACTACATATACATACACATACACTACACTACACACACATACATGTATACTGCACTACACATATATACACATACACTATACTACAATATATGCACATACACTACATTACACATACATACACATACAATACACTATACATATATACACATACACTACACTACACATACATACACATACACTATACCACACATACATACACATACACTACATTACACATACATGCACATACTATACACTATACATATATACACATACATTATACTACACATACATATACATACACTACAACCATGAGTCCCTGTGTTCAAATCCCCAACACCCATGTAAAAGACTAGGAGTGGCTACATATACCCTTAACACTAGTACACTGTGGGGCTTGCTCAGCTTAGCTCCAAGTTCACTGAGGATACTGTCTCAGGGGTATAAGGTACCACATGAAAGAGCAGGACTCGCCCTATCTTCCTTTGACCACCACACACACATACACACACATGCACACATGCATGTACACATGCACATACACCATTTACAGACCTCTAGCATTGATCAGACACTGGCCTGGATTCTTGGCCATCATTTTTCACACCCCTCTTAGACCAGGAAAGCTGTGAAGGAAGGAACTTTTCCTCTTAGATTTTTGTGTCCCAAGCTCTTCCCAGAAATGGGATGGGTATCAGTTGGCACTCCAGGGATAACCATGGAGAAACTCAGCAAGTGTAAGGATCACACCTGATAGTCAAGCAGCCCTCTGAGATGTTATACCACCCCATACAACAGAATGAGAAGTCAAGGAACCTTTCCTAGGATACACAGTAAGGGACTGAACCAGACCTCCCTGACTCCAAAGCCAATGTCCTGGGCATCCATATGCCCTGAGTTCAGTGGTCTTCCAGTGAGCAGTCAGTGAATTAATGAATAGAGAGTAGGGGAACACTCAGGGAGGAACTAGAGGGGCAGAATGAGCCCAGCAATGCTCAAGGTCCCAATGCAGCCTTACCTATCTCTGTGTTCCCCACCACCAGCTTGGCATCAGGGTGCTGAGCTTTGAGGTCGAGCAGCTCCCCCATGGTTGAAGCCTGGATCCAGGTCACACGCTCCCCTTCAAAACGCAGCAGCTTCTGGGGAGTGTCTTTCAGCCTCTGGGAAGTATAGTTAGCTTACTGCGCTGTCTCCTTTGTACCACCCTTCCCCCGAGGAACCATATTAAATCTGCAGTGGGATCAGCCTGTTTACTGACTTGTCTAAAACCGAACTGAAAAGGAAAAGTGCACGCCCATAAAAAAGTGAGGGGGATTACATGCAGTTTCTGTTGGCCCTACTCAGTACATCACAGCACTCTTGAGAAGAGCTTGGTGAGAGAGGACCTCTGAGCCTTGCTGCTACCACTGAAAGAGCAACCTGAAGATCAAGGTTATGGTCCCTGCCAAAAGCCACCTGCTAGGAGGAGCCCACAGCAGAAATCTCAGATGCTCGACAC
Organism: Ondatra zibethicus; assembly: GCA_004026605.1. Lineage (NCBI taxonomy): Eukaryota > Metazoa > Chordata > Mammalia > Rodentia > Cricetidae > Ondatra > Ondatra zibethicus. The sequence continues at coordinate 129,332 of PVIU01002527.1, read as the reverse complement.
TGTTCCACACTGTCACCAGGAGGCACGGCGGACAAGAAGTGGGAAGGGTTAAAGGTCAGGAGGACAGGTGTCCAAAGAGCAGAGTGCATGCAGAGGGATCTAGCACATATGAATGACCCTTGGTAGGAAGAAATCCCAGGCATCAAACTGATGGTATCTTCAAGGGCTCACAGTCCGGGGAAGGATAGGCCAGTAGCACTGATAATCTATCCTCTGACCTTTGAACCTTTGAACCTTCAGGAGCCTACATCTCCAAGAAACACCGGAGAAGGCTTGAGTCTTTCCTTGCAATAAATATAAATGAAAATGATAAAGTCAGCACAAGGACGTGAAACTCAATTCATGCTCATGTCCTTTTACTGCAGCTCCGTTTTGTTCCCTTTGAAGGAGTATGATGCTTATAGATGGAGAAATAGATGGCTTGATGAGTTTGCACATAGAGATAGCCAGGAGGTCCACAAATCGATATAGAGTGGAAACAGATATAACAATATAATCAATAGATAGCATCAATAACAGTGCCTGCTATTGATAAACAGTGTATTGCAGAGAACAGTGTCTATTCTTGTGGGGCTCAAAGTACATCAAGAAACACAGACATGGAATCTGTAACTGTATGACCCATGTAAGGAGAAGCAAAGGATGGGATGGGATGGGATGCGATGGGAGCAGGGGACAGAAGGCCTTTAGCTCCTATAAATGGCAGAAAACAGAAGGAGAACTAAACTAAAATCTAAGACAAAATGGTACAAAATTCTCAGCAGCCATGTAAACAAAGTAGAACTCAGGAGCTCACAGAATAAGTATTTGACTACACATCCCCAGCATCACCTACCAGCAACTCCGGGGGAAAGATAGGCTCCTGAGTGGGATCTAAGGGCTTGAAATCCTCTGGTTTGAATAAAGATGTTGAGGGAGCAACCTGCAAGGAAAGAGAAGAGCAAGTGGCAGATGCTCAGACGCATTGACCCGGCTCTTCCTCCAGGTGAGCTTCTTCCCAGAAGAGGGCAGTCAGCTCCAGGAAGAAGGAAGAAGGAGGCCTTGCCAGAGAACCCAGAAGTAATGAGTACCATGGCACCTTCAACATCTGAGCGCCACAGCCTCTCATTGTTCCTTCTTCCAATGTCACTGCCAAGGATGTGGAAAGAGTGCAGCAACTCCCCCAGACCCAAGACTGCCCCCGCCCCGGGCTAGGCTTCCAGAAGCAGAAGGCCCCGTTACCGTTTGGTCTTTCATCTGGTTCATGCAGCAGTTTGGGTTGTTTCCACTTCCTCCACAGCACCCGCCATCCTGAGAAGATGACACATATTCACATAAGAATATTTTCAGTTTCTCAGAACCTAAGGAAAGTCAGTTATCCTTACTTACCAGAAGCCCAGCTCTGGTAATCTCAGCCTGTATCAACAAGAGAAGCACGGCCTATCCCACCCATTCTGCCTCAGTTTGGAGAGCTGAGGTCCCTGCCACATGCTCACTTCACTAATGTGAATTAAGGAAGTCTTTGGAGCAACAGGGAAATTTTATTTTCAAGAAAACTTCTCCACTAAAGCTAGGTTCTACTTTATGAGAACATATGTATATACCCACTTTCCTTCTTCAGCGTTGCTTCCTTAGGAAGTCCCTAAAGAAAAAAAAAATCTGACCACTTCTCATAGGACACAAGAGGCTCTACTTTGAGATCAAATGAGATCTATGATGCTTGGCTGGGAGTCTCTGCAGCTGGGGTCTTTGTCAGACCCTGTTATGGATGTCATACATCAGTACCAGTCTCTAAGATGCATCCAGCCCACGTGCCCAGTGACTTCTGCTACTTACTGTGTCTTTATCCCAGAAAGCTAAACACTGCACTCTTCAATGTGACTGGGCTCTGGAGAAAGGGCATGGGTCACCCATCACTTACAGGAAACTACTTCCTCAGACCTCTCAGGGGGTGTGTGGCAGAGCACAGGTAGAGATTGCTGTCCCCTTCAACTGAGCAAAGTACATGGTGAGGTGTGTGTTCACCTGACAGATCCAGCTGAAGAAAGCGGGGGAGTTTCCAAAATCATGAAACTGATGTTAAGAGACAAATGCAGGGGAACTCGGTCTTTTGATGTAGTGGGTGCCGAAGGAGCAAGCTAGGGGCAGGCAGCCCTTCTGTGTGTGTGCAAGGGGGGAATGACCTTCCATGCTAGCTTTTCCCCAAAGAGGAGCTTCAACCCTCTACCTTTGTCCCAAAAAGCCCCAAGAAGGCAATGGGGTTGAAGGTGTGGCTTTTGAGAACATGTAAGCACCGCCAAGAGAAACGTTTGCTAGTCCATACCCTGTGAGCGTGCAGCTCTTTGTGCAGGGCCCTCTGGCATCTCAGGTGTGCACACCGGACCCACTCTGGCTGTTCCACATACACAACCTCTCCCATCTTGCCCTTCTTTATGCTTAGATGGGAGGAGAGATCCCTTAATGTCTCTCTCAGCTCTCTTCTTGGAAAAGGAGTGATGAAACTATGTTCTCAGACTTTCTGGAAGCAAGTGGAATTTGCATAGAGCAAAGCATTGCCCTTACTCACCTGGCTTCCTTGAGAAAAGACATAGATTATACAAGCCACCTTTTCCAGACAACCAATGTGCCAACATCATACCACTTAGATCATTTTCTGTGGTAACGCAACGGTATATTTATCCTATAAATTATTGTGAGGTATAATAGTGAGTCACTCAAGGTCTACTGGAGTAAGGCTGACTTTTTCCATCCACACCCTCCCGGACTCTCTGCTTTAGGAGGTAAGCAATAAGAGAATTGACTAAAATACTAAAAAGCTCGAGAGAGAACAATCCTATCAACTTAGAATTATGTACTCCCTGGGACTAGTATGTAACATGTTAAATAGAAGAAAAGAGCACAATCACACACACACACACACACACACACACACACACACGAGTGATCTCAGTGCTTAGGAAACAGAGGCAGGAGAATCACTATGAGTCAGAAGGGGGAGGTCCTAGGTACAACAGCCAAGTCAAGAAGACATAAAAAACCTTCATGTGGAAGTTGGTCATGGTCTTGCATGCTTTTAATTCCAATACTCCAAGGCAGAGGCAGAAAAATATCTGTGAGTTTAATGCCAACGTGGTCTAAATAGTGAGTACCAAGATAATTAGGGCTCCATAGACAGATATTGTCTCAAACACCCACCCCCCAAAAACCAAAATAAAGGAAGCCTTAATGTGTTGTAGATAACAGCAGGGCATCTCAAACACCCACCCCCCCCCCAAAAAAAACTAAAAATAAAGGAAGCCTTAATGTGTTGTAGATAACAGCAGGGCATCAAAAATTCCAGGCTACCCTTTTAACTGTTTTAAATCGAAGAGAATTAAACATAGAGAAGTGCAAGGACAAATGTTTTCAGTAGAGACTGCAACACTATTCCATCAGAAATGGACGCATCCTGTAGATTGAGAAATCAGCATGGACGTAACTAACACAACATCACCTTCCTCTTGTGCGTGACTTTGAGAATTCAGAGGCTGAAATAACACGTGGGCAAAGGTAAGTCAGACTACTTCCTTGACAGGTGCTAATTAGGGACTTCATCATTAGCGCATTACTTGTTCTAAAGAAGACATTTTTTTCCCATTTAACAAGCATTTATTCTTGCTTTATGGGGAACGGCCTTTGTTGAAGCCAATCTATTTAGCGTTTGCTGGAAACCTAGAGATCAAACCTCAGATTCAGACTCAGTGTCACCAAGATTTAAAAGTTAGGGCAAAGTCTGTTTCAGAAGGGCCCTTCCAAGTCACACCTGATTATTTTTGCTTGGTTCATACACCTCCAAGCACGCATAAACGCCAGTAAGGAGAGCAGTTACAACCCCATCTTCTACCACTTCAACAACAGGCAGAAACAAAGCTATGAGATAAAGACTAAGAGGAATCGTTGAAGCTGAGGCTGTCACGTCAGGGTCCTGAAGGCTGAAGGTCCCATGGAAATGGTCTATAATATTCCACCTGTTTGCAGTGCTCACCTCCTGAAGCTTCAGGTGCTAAGGGCAAGAGGTGACACATGACCTGCTTTGCAGGAAGCCGCCACAATGGAGATGACCCGGAGGTTTTCCTAAGTCCCCTTCATTATCCTCTTGATGTTTATTGCTTCACAGTCCTCTCTATCATCTCGTTCCTCAGACAGGCTGAATCAAAGCACACTGCTTTCATTGAATTTCTTTTTTAAGAACTAGATTTTGCTTCGTTGATTTATCTCTATGGATTTCCTGGTTTCAGTTTCATCAATTTTCTGCCCTAAATATTGTTTCTTTTCTTCTGCCTCATGTGGATTTAATTTGCCCTTTTCTCATTTTCCTAAGGTGGAAGCCACATATTTTTTTTCTCTCTTAGATTTACATTCCCTACTCTAAATTTCCCTCCAAGCAATTTGACAAAATATCTTTTCAGTTTCATTCAGTCCAAAACAATTTTAAATTTATTTTGGGATTTCTTCTTTGCCCCATCTGTTATTCAGAATCATGTTGCTTAATCTCACAGAAAGCATTTTTGGAATTTCCCAGCTATCTGCCTGCTGTTGGGTTCTACTTTAATCTCACTCTAGTCCCCAAACAGACATTGTGGAATTGTTATTATTTTTTATTTGTTTTATAGTCCAGAATGTGATCTATCTTAGATTCATGAGAGCATGAAAAAAAGTCTTTTTCTGTCATTTCTGGTTGTGTTGACATAGAGACTTTTGTTATATACAGTTCATTGATAGTACTGTTGAATTCACCTATGTCTTTTCTGTTTTTAATCTATCTGAAAGATATGGCCATTTCTGATAGAATAGTGATGAAATACCCATTTAAAATATTAGCATGCTTTGCCCTTACAGTTCTATAATAAAAATTCCATTTTATTCAATTTATTTTCAAATTTATCTTGGAATTTCTTCTTACCGTGTTCCGCTCCTAGTTGCATACATGTTAAGGGTCTCTGTGTCTTTCTAACGTGACTGTTGGACCGATGAACTCACAGTAGAAGTGGCTGGATACCTGGACATGACCAGCACTAGAGTGGACCCACCAACACCCCATCCTGATGAGAGGGGGCTCACGAAGCCCACCCTTCCCTGAGGAATTGTAGGCAGCTAATGATTGCTGTGGTACAGGGAGCCATGGTTCTCGGTGGTGTCACTGTTGGTAAGTTTTATTTGCTTAATAAACCCTCACCCATGCTTTAAAAAAGGACTTATATGTCTTCTTAAAGTATCCGTCCTTTTATTGATCCACTAACGAGTGGCCAGGAATCACTATGTAGCCTGGAATTCCTGGCTTCAAACTCGGAGTGATCCTCCTGCCTCTGCCTCCTGAGCACTGAGATTACAAATGTGAGCTGCCATGCCTTTCTCCTCTGCTTTAGTTTTGAAGAATAGTTTCACAAAGTACAGAATTTTAACTCCATGAGATGTTTTTTCCCTCAGCGCTCTTAGTATATCCCTCAATTCTCTTCTTGCTTACATGTTTCCTTACGAGGCGAACATGGTCCTTAGCTGTGTGCTTCTACAGATCAGGTGTAGCTCTGGATCCTACAAAGGACTGTTCCTTTAATTCTTATTTTGTGAAGCTTGTCTTTAATATATCTTGGAGTGAACGTTGTGGGAGACGGTTGTTGTTAGTTTGGTTTGGTTCTTGATTTATTTTGTTCTTTTTGGGTGTTTTTTTGTATTGTTTTTGTTGTTGTTTGACATTGATCTCAGTGTTCTCTGAGATGCCTGGTTATGTGGTTTGGAGTCTAACATTCATTTGGGGAAATGCTCATTCATAATTGCTGAACTATTGCTCCTGCCCCTTGCTTTCTCCTTCGGGCATCCCCCTTACATGCATGCTACACTCCCATGGCTCCACGGTGCTTGGTCTTCTGGGTTTTTTATTCCCCTGCTCAGTCTTCGCTTTGCTCATTGGCTCTGGAAGTGTGAATTTTCATATCGTCAGTTTCATAAATGCTTTCTTGAGCCACACCCAGTTTACAAAGGAGCCCACCAAGTGTATTCTTCATTCCGTTCCAGTGACTTTGACTCTAGTATTTCCTTATAATTTCTTTATGGAATTCCTGTCACTCTGTTTACATTATCCATCCATTATTACATGTCTATTTTTTTACATTAAAACCTTTAGCATAGTAATTATTTTTAAAGCTCACGATTTGATCTTTCTGACACCTTTTTCATATCAATTCCAATTCTGTTCTATGTTTAGTCTCTTGAAATTGTGTTTGCCTCTGTGTAGGTCTTGTGATTTTTTTAACTGAAAAGTAGATAGTTGTACTGAAATCAGAGGACCTCTGTCAATATGCCTTCAGTGATGTATCAGTGTCAAGGAGAAATACTTTATAGCCCTAGGCTTAATGAGTCTGCCCCTACACTGTGAATTCCACAAGAGTCTTTCTGGAGTCTATTCCTCTCCAGAAGGCTGGAGGGGTCTGAGGTTGAGAATTTATCTTCTTCCCAGTAGGGTAGGCTCCAATATGACATGACCTGAGAAGGAGAGAGGAAGCTGGTACAAAAGCTTTATGTGTTTCTTCTTCTTCAATAATTTTTGAGACTGGAATATAATTACATTTCCCCTTCCCGCTCATGTGTTTCTGTCTTCAGCTTGAGGTGCAGCAGCTGGTCCTTGAACTTCCCTTCCCCCAAAGGACCAGAGAGGAGCTCTTCATTACCATTCTACTGTCTGGCTTTGCTGTGGTGCTTAGCATGGCGTGGAACCTTCTAAGCTCCTCACACACCAGCGTGGGCAACAGAAATCCCACTTCTGCCTGTTCTAATGGGCTTGTCCATTCCCTTCCTCTCTGCTAGATGGGACGCAATCGTTCTTGATGCCAACCATGTGCCCAGCTCTGCCAGACTCTGCTCATGTGTGCTATGTGGGGGCAAATAGGAAATCCAAGCTCCATGCAGCCATGCACAAAAGTAAACAGGCTCTAGGTAAGAATCCTGGGGGCATCCGCACAGGAACTTGAAGGCACTTCTGCACGCTTGCTCGGTGCCAGGCTTTTGGGCTGCTTATAGCTCTCAGCTTAACACAGGAAAAACTGGGTCGAGAGGGGCAGAGTACTACTCCACGGTGGAGCCATGCACCATCTCAACCAGATGAGCCCTGGGGAAGAGCATCGTTGTTGACTTCCTTCTCTTTTAAAGCTCTCTCAGGGCTCTTTAGATTGGATATCTTTAAGCGGGCTCCTCAGATGGGCATGCAGAGACAAGGTGAACAATTCTTGTTTCTCAGAGAAGCCTGAGCAATTAATGAAGACCATATGGCAGATAAGAGAAGGCACTGTCACTTAAAGCGCCTCTTGTTGAAGGCCTAAGTTGTACTAGGAATTGTCCTAAAAGCTCTGCAAGAGGTACTTGATTTTTTTTTCCAAATTCTGGTCATTTATTGCTTCCTTTCAACGACTTACTTTCAATTAGCCTCAGAAACAGTGGGAGCTCTCAGCAAGGACACATCTTTCGGTACTCATTCCTGGTGTTTTTCTTTAGCTTCCTTCATTCGCTTGACCAAAAGTTTAGCATATTCTGCAGCCTCCTTGTTTTGCTTACTGCATTATCTCTTCAGTACAATATATCAGCATTGCAATGCAGGAAACACGAACTAGCAAGATGCTGAATCTTGGGTACTTTGGTTCTGGGCTTGCCTTCTTTGTTTGAAGGCTTTCTGGCAACATATTGGTGGGTTTCTTCTTTAGAGAGACTGAAACACTTTCAGACTCCACTAACCGTTTTGGGCCCCAAGCTACCAAAACTAGCATCTCTCAGTCCAGGAATATCCTTCTCTCCTTTCTTTGTCTTCAGTTACTAAGTTGAGACTGCTCAGTTTGGCATCCACAGTGCATCCCTGAACCGACTTGCACTTCCTCCCTCCAGTTCTCCTTAGTCTATAAGGAGATTTCCCCTTCCTCAACAGTAAATGTTCCTTGGCATGAGTCAAGACACATTGCTTGCTAGGAAAGCCTTGTTTGTCATTCCCGCCACTGAATAACTGCAAAACCCTTCCATTTTTCACCAGGAGCATTGGCAGCAACAAGAAGTACTTACTTTTTATAAACACTACATGGTAGGCATTATAATCCCAGCCTCTGAATCTAACATTCCCTTCGTTGCTACCTAGCTCAACCTCCATGCTCAGTTTCCTGGGTGTGGGGAGGCATTGTCTATCTTCGTGAGGCTCTGTTTCCACCTCCACTCAACTTTCTTTTGTTATGCAAACCCAACACTTTCTCCCAATGTGCCCACCCTAAAGGTGAGCGAGAAGCTCCAGGTGTCTCATGTCTCCTGGACCCATGACCAAACCGCGACAAGAAGGTTTGGGTGAAGTTGGGGTTCTCTTAACCCAGAGTCAGGCAAAAACTGAGGCGGGTAAGCCAAGAGCAGAGGTGCCAACATTCTGTCCTCACCATATGGGCAGGTATGTGTCTGTGTTTACACAACCAGTGACCACACACTTAGCTATGGTTTCAGAGGAGAGGTTTATGAACTCCGCAGGGGTTCACAAACTGTCTGGAGATCTAATTATCAGCTTCACAAGTCCAGCAGAGTGCCAACTGTGACAGCAGCTAAGAGAGGGAAGGAGGAGGGGGGCCAGGCTGAGCCAGGCAGGGATGCTTTTAAATACCACATTTGGCACCTGTGCAGGCAGAGCCTGCCAGTCTCCAGGGAAAGTGGCCAAGCCTCGAGGCATTATGGGAAGGTAGCACTTGGGCAGTGTGCACCTTCCCAAGAACCTGAGTTACAGGCCTTCCCAGCAGGAAATCCCACACGATGAATAAGACAGCAGCATCTGTTTGCCCTAGCACATGTCCCAGCTGGAGGACTCGTTCACTGACTTGCCTCATCCTCCTTCCCCATAGATCTGGAGTCCTTGGCATCCTTCCCAATTGGGCTCTCTGCGAGTTCCTGCTTTAGGGCAGGCCACTCCTGTTCCTGGATCCCACTTACCCTGGCGAAGGTCCGGAATCCCTGGAGGATGGGTCTGTAGCCTGTACAGCGGCAAAGGTTTCCTGCAGGCCAAGGGGAAAGTTGAGTGTCATTGCTCTCACCAAGTGGTGAGGGGTGTGACCTTTGACACTCTATATCTCCTGCCTAGAAGGTCCTGTTCCTCAAAACACCTATTCTGATGCTCTTCCGGAATGCTCAAACCAAGTCCACACTGGCCTTCCCAGGGTGTCTGACCACCTTCTCAGTGTGTCTCTCAAACTATATCACCAATATGCTTCCACTTTAGGATGGAAATCCCTGGAGGAAAGACTCCCATCATTTATCCCGTGCCCCTGACACTTCAGATAGTATACAACAGGACTCAAATGAAGTCTGAACAGATGATTGACTGGGGTGCTGAATGAATGGGGAACCTTCTGGACTCAATTCTCTAGAGATATTCAATTCCCTCACAGAAGACCAAACAGGAAGGCAACAACTACAGTGGCTGGGCACCTAGCCTGTCTTCTTCCTGAGCGCCAATCACCCTGAGAAAGATCAAGTGAACAAACCGTGTTTTATAAGTATCTAGGCCAATTGTTCTCAACCTGTGGGTCACGACCGCTTTGGTAAACCTCTGTCTCCAAAAATATTTATAATACGATGCATAAAAGTAGCAAAATTAAAGTTACAAAGTAGCAATGAAAATAACCTTTTGGTTGGGGTCAGTACAACATGAGGAACGGTAGGAAAGGGTTGCGGCATTAGGAAGGCTGAGAAGCACTGATCTAGTCCGTTTCCCAAATGTCAATAGTCTTCCATACTAGTGTCCTGGGACATGGCCGCCCCATGAAGGATAGGGTGCAGACATCCCAGGAAGCAAGGACCAACATGGGTAACCAGGAGAAGATCTTGGCTACCATGTTTTGGCAGCCAGAGCTTTCCAAAGAGCAACACCTGGCATTCCCTGCCCATTCTTGACTGTCACCATGTTGACATGTTCAGGACCCATGTCCCATCCCTCTCCCAGGGCTGTGCCTGAAGGTTCATACCTTGGAAGTTATTCTCGATCTCCTCAATGGTGGGCTCAGGCTGGTTTCGGAGCAGTGTGTACATGCTCATGACAATACCAGGGGTGCAGAACCCACACTGGGAACCATGGCTTCTGGCGATTCTTTCCTAAAAAAGAAAAAACAGATAAAAAAGACAGATGACCCATGCTTGTGTTGTCAGGAACCCCTCACTGCAGCTCCATTGCAATTCACCTAAAGCTGTGGGGGTCACTGTCAGGTTACCAAACCCCTCTGAGGTACAGGTTCCTCATCCCATGACTTACAGCCAAGGACTTAAAAACATGATACATAGAAAACTCTTTCCATCCTTGTCTTTTTTTATTCTCCCCTTTCTTTCTGTTTGCTCACTAGTGATTGACCCTAGATCTTTGAACATGTTAGGCTGGGTCTCCATCACTGAACAATGTCAACAGCCCTTTTTCTATTTGTTTGTTTGTGATAGTGTCTCACTGTGTAGTGTAGGCAGGCCTTGAACTTGAGATCCTCCTGCCATAGCCTCCCAAATAGCTGTACAACAGGCACAAGGACTACCTTAAACTCCTGACATTGTACTTGGCATTCTATAGGCATCTGTCAATGTTGGCTATTAGTGGACAAGTCCCTTCATGGAACAGTGGCTGTTCTCACTCAGGGTATTCAGGAATTTACCCAGGTTCACACATCTTAAATAGGAGAACTGTGCGGTCTTATTTTGGCTACATGAGCCTGCTGTGAAATTTAAGCACCACTCCTGAGGAACCAGAGTGTGTCCTACCCACCAGTACATTCCTGGGTTACTGAGTGAAAGTGCCTGAACACAGTAAGAACATGAGGATTGGAACATGAGCTAAACTGAGTTTACTCTCTGCATGGGAATAACAGAAATCCCACCCCAAACTGGTTGGTTTTGATTGCAAGGTCCCTTTCCTCATCCGCATGACTTTCTCCTTTTTATGTCTCTTGGGAATCTCTCTTGGTACTCAAGTAAAACTCACAGAAGCTATAACATCTATATCTACAATCTCTTCATTAATTTTGTGAACCCAGACTATAGACCTAGCAGGCACTAGGCATGGAAAGGTCCTATAAACAGAGAAGAGAGGGTACATGAAGCCCACACTGTAACAGGGTAATACTGATTAAAATAAATGGAGTACGAAAAAGGCCATGTGGTGTAGAGAATTTGTACAAGATGACATGATCCAGAGAGACTGGTATCTACTGAGCCTGTTTAGAAAAATCCTCTCTAGAAAGGCTCTTGAGTCTGGTTTCAGTATCACAGTCTGGATCAGGGAACAAGATCAGTCAGCAAGAAGGCTCCACACAGAATGAGCTGAGCATGGCACACCAGAGATGCTGAGAGAATGTGGGCGGATCTGCTGGTGATAACACCTTGGCTGGGAAAGCGGCTCCTCCCAGGCCAGGGCAGGATGCAGAACTCTCTCCCTGTGACGGGAAGCCTTGGGAGGTTTCAGTGAGCAGAGATGTGATTCACGGCTTGACAGAAACATCATGCTGGGCCACTGGATGGAAATTGCATTCTCAAAGCAAGCACGGAGATGGGGCATTGGGATATGGTACAGCCAACCAAACAGATGATGGCGTGGGCCAAGTCTTACTCAGCAAGAGTAAAAACAGATGGGGGAAATGTCATTGATGGCTTGGGCTGGAGAATAGAAAACATTTCTGGATGGATGGGGTGTAATATATGAGAGAATCAAAGTTTACTCCTAGATCCTTGTCTTGCAAAATAATGTGAATTGTTTTGCCATTGGCTCAGGTAGAGCAACACCCAAGAAGGAAGACATCATGGGCAAAATAGGTTTCTAATAAAGTTTAGATCAGACATTTATACAGTGTTGTCAAGCAGGCAATTGGAAATGAATCTAACCTCTGAGGAGATGCCAAAGGTGAAAGTCAAATGTGTGCACTGCTTGCAGGTGATGTGAGAAAGGAGAGGGTAGGACTGAGGCCTCTGCCTGGACACTGTAGCAGTCTATGGCTGAGCCTAGGAGTCACATGATAATGGAAGACAGGAGGAAACATGGGAAAGTCAGAAACCAAAAAAAACAAACAGCCCTGTTGTTTCTATAGATATTAAAATATTAAAATAAGAACACCAAGAATAGGACTTTGTGCTGCTGGAAGGGAGGGTACAAAAATCTGTATTGAAACTACTCATTTTTTATTGCGCTACAAGGGCTACGACAAGCCCAAATTAAGCTCACACTTTCTGCAGGTTGGGCAGGTTTAGGGGTGTCCCCTTTTCCTGCCTAAGAAACAGCCTCGCCCTGCTCTGACCTCACATAGGATTAGAGGTTCCTCCTGTGGAAGAGAACCTGTTTGTTCATCTGGAGGCCCCTGTGCCTGGTGTCATGGAGAAAGACCAAGGAAGATGTGACTTTCCGAAAGAGAGGATAAAGGCCCAGGTTTAACACTGGAACCATCACTGGTTGCAATTTTCCTAAAGAACTCTGGCCTTAGTTACCCCAGTGGAAAAAAATCTGCCCACTGTTCTCTGCTCCCACCTGTTTCTACTTTACCTAAGAGCACCCAAATTCTCTCTTCAAGCCCCCAGATTTGTACAGAGATCCCTCGCTGTCCCTGCCTTCAAACCATTGCCAAGTGGTCTAGCTCCGCAAAGGAGAAAACCCCAGTCGGGCATTTCTAAGTTTGTATAACTGGCCTTAAAATTGCTATAGTTGTAGTTAACCTTGAACTTCTGATTCTCCTGCTGCCTTCCAAGTGCTGGAATTACAAGTGAGTCGTGTTCCAAACCCAATTGATATGGTGCTGGGGAGCCAGTCCAGGGCTCCAGGCACAGCAGGCAAGTACTCTGTCACCTGAGTCGCATGCCCAGCCCTCTTTCTTATCTTATCCTTTGTTCTCAAGAGAGTGAAGGTCTGGCAGTCCATAACTGGTGGTTAATATGGTTAATAACTTAATAGGACCTATAATCAAATAGGAAATGAGCCTCTGGGTCTATCCTGTGAGGGTCATCTAGATTAGGTTTGCCACTGTTCAAGGCTGGGGGAGCTTCTCTAGATTAGGTTGAGGTAGGGAAATGGCAGAATCTAGGACTAAATAGAAGGGGGAACTAGCTGGATTTGAGCATTCCATTGCTCTCTGCTTCCTATCCATGATGCACTGTGCCCAGCTGCCTCAAGCCCCTACTACCATGACTCCCCTACCACGGTAGTGAGAAGCCCTAATACGTTCTTCCTTCTTCATGTTGCTTCTATTGGGCATTTATACCAGCAATGTGTAAAGTTTGTAAATTCAACATTGTATTGTCCAAGGGTGGGAGGTGAGTGGTGCATCTGGAATTAGCACTCCACCCATAGTGGGTACCTGGGCTTATTATCTGGAATCCAGGAGACTGTGGGTTGTCAAATCATATTCAAGAACAAGGTGTCCTTCCCTGCCTTTCCGGGCCTGGTGCAAGGATTCTTCTGGATGTTAAATTCATCTGATTTTGTTGTTCCCTTGTGTCATGCAGTGTTATATCATCCTGACCCTGGTGATGGGGAGCTTTGGATTTACACATCTACTCTTTCTACCTTGTAGCATCTAGAAGAGATTTGGAGGCAGCCCTGGACCAACCTCCTTTGCTCAAGCAGTGAAGTTTCTGCCAACAATCCAGAGCAAAGCTGCAGACTTGGCCGAGGCCTCCCTATGAGATGTTCTGGCTTCACATTCACCACCCCACTCACCTGTACAGGATGCAGCTTCTGGGTGTTTCCTATGCCTTCCACGGTTGTTACAGCAACATGATGCAAGGAGCAGATGGGGGCCAAGCAGGCATTGACAGAAAAGTGACTAGAACCACAGATTAAGGTCATGTCATTGCGACTGAGGTCATCAGAGCAGTGCAGGCCATGATAGGACCTGGAGACGTTCCATGTCTCTCTGCTCTATGCTATGTTCTTGTGTCTGCATTGTTGCCATTGCCTCTCCATCTAAGACCCTGAGACAGGAACAAAAGGGGGCTCTATTCCAGCTGAGACTGAGCCCCACTGTTTCATGAAAATAGCCAACATCGGTTTCTATTGCCATCAATATACCAGCTTTCTGCTGGGGGCTGGGGGCTGGGGGCTGAGGGAGTAGGGGTGAATGAGATGAAATCCTGACCCTGAAGCAGCTTGCAGACAGCATGGGCGAATAGAAGTGGGTGTGAAGATGCAGTGTAAAAACCTGACAGCCAGTGATTCAGGGGGACTGTGCTGAGCTCACTGAGAAACCTATATCAGTACAGAAGATCTAACTCAACCTCTTGGGATCAAGGAGTATTTCTTAGAGGAGATGCTGTTTGGGTCCAGTATTTCCAGGTAGAAAGTCCTGGATGAAAGGACATGCAGTACAGGAAACAATTTATAGCAAGATCAGGAAACAATTAGAACTAGGCCATAGGTTCTTCATATCATTCTTGAGCAGTATTAGGCCCTTGGTGGCAAAGGAAACTGGGGAGGAAATCAGGGACATACTATAGAGGGTCAGCGAAGGATCTTGTGGGATGGCATGTTAGCCTGGACTGTAGAATGGTCATTGTTTGGTCCCCATTCATCACAGGAAAGATACCCATAAGACATCATTCCATACACCTTGTTGATGATTGGAATCTTCTCAGAAACACACATACTCACACACTCACTCACAAGGAAACCTTACATCTGACCCTCCGATGGACCACTAGGCAGCAGGCAAAGGATACAGGATCTTGTTCTGAAGACGGTCATACTTAGAGATCATCACTGTGCACGCCCCGCAGCCACCTTCTCCACAGCCAAGCTTGGTCCCGCACAGCCCCACTGAGCAGCCGCTTGTTAAGGATGCAAATCCAGAGAAAGGACTCTACAGATGGATGGGAATGCTAGGCAGAGCCTCACAGGCGGAACCTACACACGCCCCAAGTCCTTGACCCGGGAAGCAACAGAGCCACAATCCCCGCACTCTGTAGGACTGTGCCCTACAGATGTGAGAACAGATCGCCTCCACTGCACAGGTGAGCCAGAACCCACGTAGCACCATCCAGGACACAAGTTCCAGGGTCAGGGTTCCCCCAGGATCTGAGCAAGAGGGTCATGAACCTCCAAGACTGAGCATATGGTGTGTCTAAGTGAGTGGCAAAGAACCTCAGCCAGGCAATGAAACGTTCTGGGACACACCAAGTTCTGGATTTTGCCCTGAAATTTTCAAGCTGATAAAGTCCCAGAAACCAAAACCAACGCTGAACTAGGCTTTTGAATCTCTCGCAAAATATATACAAGTGAAAAATAAAGAGTTTTAAAGATTGGGAACGGATAATGGATCCAGCCAATTCTTATACATACTGTGGAAAGATAATCTATGACCTAGCTAACCAGTGGGCTATTCCAAACCCACAGCCGTCATGCGGCCACCTTCCTCAAATCACAGAAGCCTCTTTGTTGAGTTTCTGTCGGTCCCTAAGCCCGCATATCTCTTCTGAAGGTGGGGGACATTGGATGGCTATTAGCAGCTGGCCATGCCCTCCATTGTGAAGATAAAATTAACAAGGAGCAACAGTATCGCACCTTACACTCAAAAGCTCTTGTTTTCTCTCAGCAGTTTGCTTAGCAGGCAAGACCTACTACTTCTCAGCAGATTAACATGCAAAGCAAGAGCAAGCGGAGGCCCAAAATGTCATAAGAGCGCAGTGTCATCTTGCACGCTCCAGTCCCCTGACTCAGAAGTCTCTTGACGCCAGACTTGTGTAATCCTCTCTTCCTCTTGCTACCTTTCTCTAAGCCAAAGAGACTTCCTAAGAACTAAAGTTTCTTTGTTTGCTTGTTTGTTCTCATTAAGTGAGGTATGTGCTGTTATTTACAGTTGATACATCTGACAAGTATTTACTCAGAGGAGGTGGCCATTTGGTCTTTATCTTCTAGCCTTGGCATCTTTCTAGAAACCCTGAAGTTGAAGCAAGGCTAGGAACATTTCTCTCTCACAAATTAACTACCAACCCAGCCTTCAATAAGGAAAAGGACTTTATCCTTTACACGGCAACTTTCCGTTCTAAATTCCATTTGAGCTTTGCTCTTCAAATCAGTCCATCGTGATTAGGAGTTTCTGGGGCTCTCAGGTTTGCAAAACCTAAACTGAAACTAGGAACTCAAATTAGCTTTGTTTTCAGTGCACTGAAATCCATCTCAACAACCTCCTCATGGAGCTGGGCTGGAGATGGTGTCCCCTTTGCCGAGCCACTGAACCCTCTGCCACAGAAGAGCCACCATTCTGAGCCTTCAAATATGTCTATACTAAGTTGTCTGCCATGCTGCCTGATAGGAAGGGAGTGACCTAAAGTCAAAGCCTTGATTCTGGGCTCACTTCTGTGAGGACTGAGCAAATGGTTCACTCAAAGGAGCCGCAGGCATATCTCTGGGAAGGGGAAGAGTCCACCACAGACAGAGGTCAAAATGAACGTAGTCCTGACATCAGGCGCCTGGAGCAGTTCCAGCCTGGGTGAGAAGTAAAGCACACGGCCCTAGGCTTCCATTCAGGGTTTGCCAGAACCTGCCCAGAATATAGCTAGTGAAAAGCAGGTTCCTTAATCTGTGTAGGCCTCACTTCGTCTCAGAAGGGGAATAATGTTACACTTCCATGGAATCTCTGCGAGGATTATGTGAGATCACCTATCACTTTGAACTTTGTCTACACATAGTAAATGTTCATTAAATATCAGCACCTATAGTTTCTGTTGTCCAGGGTCCCAGATACTTTAATTACCTGAGGGATCCTACCGAAGCCTTTCCCACAACGGATGAGGAGCAGCAACCCAGAACACACATCTCAACCACTTTGGGGGTTGGTCAAAAGAAATCTTCTCAGGTGTCACTAATCAGGTATCCTGTATATTAGATATTTACATTACAATTCATAGCAGTAGCAAAATTAGTTATAATGTAGTGATAAAACTAATTTTATGGTGGGGGGGGTCACCACAACCTGAGGAGCTTCATTGAAGGATCGCAGCACTGGGAAGGGCGAGAACCACTGCTCTAAGGAGTCTCCTGCCCGCGATGTCTCTAGAGCCTGCCATGAAGCAGTTGGTACCTTACACCGTTCCCACGGCAATCATCCTTTGCCAGTACAGAACCATTGTCTGGGAATACCTGGCAACACAGAACTTACCTAGTATGTGGAAGTAGGTTCAATGCCCAACAATACAAGAAAAAGAAATAGAAACCCCTTCTCTCATCTCTCTGGGCCTCGATGGAGCCATAGAGGCTCCTGCGTAGTCTTCTATGTATTAAGCAAATGTCAATTGAAGACCAGCCCACTGCTCCCAAGGGGAATGACCATGAAACTCACAGGGGCTGATGAGGAAGGGTCTTCTCGGTCCCAGAACCAAATCCTGGAATTACTAAACTCTTCACTGAAGAAATGTGAAAGAACACCCGTTACCGCCCTCTCATTTGAGAGCTGGGAGGTTATAATCGAGGGAGCCAAGGACTGGTCAAGCTCTCCCGGCTCTTGATTACTGCAGCTGCCCATACTCCTCCACCCCCTGGTCACTGGGAAACCATGCAAGCCTCAGAGAACAGCCCCATCATCCCCTCATCTTCACTCCCACCGCAGAGCCAGGATACACTTCCTTCTCAGGTACACCAGAAGTGTTGTTTCAGGATCTGCATTTCTCTCCACCACCTACCATGAAAAGGAAAGAAAACACATCAAGAAATCACCTACCCATTCTTTTACAGTTGACTTCCTCCCTTCCAAATCTCACCCCCAAACACATAGAGCGGATAGGCGCATACTGGACAGACCGTGGCCATCAGGGTACTTTTCTTGACAATTCCAAGCAATAAAGAGATGAGCTCTAAGACATGATCATGCTCCTGCCCTCAAGTCCTCGAATTCCACCTGGGCACACCACGGAATGTTCAGGCTCTATGTTGGCAAGAGCATGGAAAAGCCTCCTCCAGCTAAGGCGATATCATCTCATTTCTCTTGCTTCATCCCAGCTACAAATTCCAGGGGTGTCTGGAGCTGTCCGCATGCAGACTCTAACTTGGTTTCCTCGAGCATGCCTGCTCAGACTCCATATGTGATGAGAGAAAGCTGGTTATGTAGTCCATGCTCACAGCGAGGGGTTGTGTGCAGCAAGCTACCACAGTAGAACACGGTTATGCTCTCCTGGAGGAGCCATCTCAACTCAAAATCCATCCGCATGTTCAGTAAGGTAGAAAAGGTCGTCTGCTGTGTGAGATGCTCTCCCCAGATGCGAACCTTCAAAGGAGATCTGAGAGCCCATTTCAGTCCTCCCCATACTTAAAGGCAAAGAGTTTATGATAAGAGATTCTTTAAGAGAACTGTGCTATGGGTTCTAGTGTTTCTCCAAGGGAAGGGAAAGAAATATCTGCCTCACACCTCAAGCTAAGAGATGGGACAGCCTCTGTGCCACACATAAATCCACCATTCCTCCTTTCCTGTATAGTGTCAGCAGCCAGACCGACCCAAGACTTTCTCAGAGGCCCTGATAGAACAGAGGGAACTTTAGTTCTGTGTTCTTGTCCAGGAGTGGACTTGGCAAGGCCAGTCTAGGGCTGGAGCCAGTGCCTCCTCAGAAGAGGCAAGGCTGTGGTTTCTGGGAACCTGGACTCTGGTTATCAGTTTTACAACAGCTGTGTCTGGGGAATCGTGGGTTCTCTTTGTCAGCATTGCCTGACTTAGCTTTCTGCTGACTTTGGCCACATTTTCCCCCTACAAATCGAATCTATGATGCTGTACTTCTTAACAAATAATCTTGGTGTGAGTCATCAGCTTGTGCAAGACCTCCTGGTCCCAGCTATTGCTTTTGTCATCTTTGTTTCTTGTTCTCTCTCTTTCTTCCCCCTGGTCCTCCCACAGGACCCATCACCATACAGGACCCTTATTCCTGCAGGTTCAGGACAGCATAGGACATTTAATAGTCTGCCATACCACAGCTAAAGGTAGACCTAACCTAATGTTGTTAACTAAAACTGATCGGTTTAAACTCCCACTTCAGCTTTAAAAAAGGAAGAAGTGCAAGTATTGGTTCACATTGCCAGAATCTAGTAGGTCCAAGAGTTTTGATAGCAGTGAACCTACTACAGACCGTTCATAATGTGGACAGGGCTGGCTTGAGTGTGTTTAAAGCGATCTCAGGAAGATTGCCTAGAGAACGTGATGGGAGCACTAATAGGAGGCTTCTTTATAGAATGGACCGGCCATGTTGGAAGCTGAGAGCGAGCAGAGGACGTAAGAAATGTACATCACTAACACCATGGGATGTGTGAGCAAATGTTCCCTGCAGTGGCCTCTGAAGAGCCCTTAAATCCATTAAAAGAGTTGGCTCTGAACAGTTGAAAGGCCGCCTTAAAACAGAGCCAGTGAAGTGAAATCTTTCTTGCTGTCTCACAGCATCATTCTAAGTCGAGACTGTTTGGGGAAACTTCACTAGAAAATAAAATGGTGCATGTACATATGCGTGTCATGTAGTGTGTGGTATATATGTACGCAGTTTGTGGTACATGTACAGAGAAAGAGAGACCACAGTAGGTCGTCAGGTGTCTCCCTCTAGTGCTCTCAGTCCTACTGTCTGCACACAGGGTCTCTCGCTGAACCGGAAGCTCACCGTAGACTGACTGGCGCACCAGCTCTTGGGGTCTGCCTGGCTCCAACCTCCAATGCTGCCATGTGCAACCATCCTGGCTATTTTTATGGAAGCTGTGGGTTCAGACTCAAGCTCTCATGCTTGCAGAGTCAGGGTTCTTACCTACACAGCCATCACTTCAGCCCCAAGAGCAGTATTTTTGTGTTCACTCCAAATAATACATTTCTGAAACTTGCAAGATTTCCCCTTCAATGGAGTTGAAATTCAATGGAGTTCAAAGAAAAGTGGGAGATAGAAATTAGAATTCTTAGGTAAATATTCTGTTCCCTCATTTGGGATCCATAGGCTTTATTTAGCCATAAAAGTGTAAGTGTACGGCATGACTGTAGAAGTGAAAGTAACTACATAGGGAAAAGGGAACAGACAGGAGCGAGGAGGGAAGGAAGTAGAGGGTGGGGATATGAGTAATATCATCAACGCACAATACACACTTGTAAAAATTTTTAAGTTTAAAATTAATGTTTTTTTAAACTTTGCTTTCTTTTTATGGTAACACCCCAGGAGTCCAGCTTGTTCAATATATTCTGTTTATTGAGTCTACATAAGGTGAAGCTCCTTTTCTTGGAGAAGAAATCATAAATGCAAATAAAATTTATCTTTATCACCCTTCTGCTGGGTATTAATGACTTTAAGCATGCTAGTTTTCTCCATGTTGGTCCTTCTTCCTCTATAGTACATCATACTAGACACAGACTCACACACACACACCTGCTGTGACCACCTATACATTCAAGGTAAGTTTCTTAGCATCTCTCAAGACCCTTTAAATATATCCTCAGTCTTTGATTTTAACTGTCCTGCCTCCTACTTCCCTAGCAACCTGATCTGATTGGATTGAAAATCCATCTCATCTCTCCCAGTCCCATGCCTTGATCATGTCTCCCTCTCTCTCACACATCTTGACTTGTTGGAAGACATCATATGCTCCCCTGTTCAAGGCTTTCTACATCACCACAGCTGTAGGCCTACACTTCCTTGAATATCTACAAAGAATGGCTGACCATGCTACTTCTGAGGTGTGGCCCCGAGCTTGCTGCAGAGTGCCCCATGGAACACTCTTAAAACTGAAAGCCCAAGGGGAAACCCTTGGCAGGTGTCATGCAGATTGAAACGGAAAGGTTTCCTGCAGGGTCATGTTTGCAGCACTTGTTACCACCCAGATGACATGATGGAGCTCGGGTAACTGATAGGTCATGGGGGTTGGGGTAGGCTAATTTAAAGGTTATCCCCAACCTTTGGCTCTTCTTTCATGTTATGCTGTAGATAACTGTTTGCCATGATGGTCTGTCTGTGTAGACTAAGTTCTCTGAAACCACAAGCTGAAACAAATTTTTCCTTTCTTAAACTGAGTCTGCCGGACATTGTGATGGCAGTGACACAGACTTCACAGTGAGGAAGCAGGTTTATAAAAATTGTGGTCAATGGGCCAGTGACATGGCTTAGGTGGTAAAGGTGCCTGCCAAAAGCCTTGATACCAAGCTTTATAACTTGAGCTTTGTTCCATTCATATTCTCTCTCTCTCTTTCTCTCTCTCTCTCTCTCTCTCTCTCTCTCTCTCTCTCTCTCTCTCACACACACACACACACACACACACATTCACGCACACAGAAAATAAACACACAAAATGTAGTGATAAAAAACTTAAAGGGAAAAAATGAGTGAGTAGATTTCTCTGGGAATTTGAACTTTAAAAGAAATAATGATGGCTGGGTGTGGTGGCAGGCCAGCCTGGTCTGCATCGTGAGTTCCAGGACAGCCAGACTACATAAACGAGACCTTGTCTCAAAAAAAGCAAGGAAAGAAGGAAGAAGGTAGGTAGGTAGATAGATTCTAAGCGGTGATAACACACTATACACACTTAAATCTGTAACTTTAAATGATAATTAATCAGTGAATAAATAAACAGATGGAAGACCAACTACCTCTGATACTAATACATATGACTGGTCATCTAATAACTGGCACAATAGTTGATCCAGTTAACAAACAATAGTGCTGATCAGTGTGTGAAATCTTGATGAATGAGATAGCCATATAGTCACATGACCTCAAGGTACTGACACAGGAACTGTTCAAAGTTAAATGAGATGAGACGGAAAAGCCCTAACATCCACAGCCCAACTCTTCTGGGGGAAGATAAATGGCATCAATGGGAAAATTATAATAAATTTGCATGAGACACATAGTGCTTTTATATCAAAGTTGCATTTTCTGAATTTCATAAATTGATTGTTAGTCTCTAAGAACTAGAACATCTTTATTCCTAGGATAAAAGTAAAGTGATGTGACATCTGAAACTCTCAATTGTCCAGAAAAAGTATAAGTTTCATATATTTATACATATTTGTCAAATATATAAAATTATTTGTACGCTTGCATGCATATTTTCATCTGTGCTTATATATAGTCAGTATATTTATCCTGGAAGAAAGAGATTGCGAGAAGGGCAGGCAAGATGGCTCAGAGGCTAAGGCACTTGCCACCAAACTTGACAACTTGAATTTAATCACAGGGGCCCACATAGTGAAAGAAGAAACTGGTTCCGACATGTTGTTCTCTGTCCACCTGCTCCCAGATGAGAATGAGCCACCATATTTCTACAGCTTCTTTGGTAATGTCTTTGCACAATATCTATGGCCCAATGCCCAGAACATCTTGAAAAAGGAAATTAATCTAAAGTTACTCAAGCCGCCTCTGCTTGCCCCAATCCCCCTCACTTGCTCTTGCTTTTATTACTACTGCTTTTGTCCTTACTCTCTGCATTGCCTCTTCATCCTTCTGGCTGTTTCCCAAGAGCCCACATCTTTTTAAGTGACAAACAGGGCTGGCTATTCAACGTGAGAACATGACAGGATCAGAACCTTCCAGAGATAGAAGGGTCTGGCATGATGCTACTCTCTAATGAATCTAAAAACCACTCTGCTGCAGTGCAACTAAAACCCGAGGAGAAGCAATTCCAGCCAAGTCAGTTCACCTCAAAAACACTCCTTCCCAGACACGGAGCCTGACGGCAAGACAGCCCTTCAGAGAGCGGTGGGTCACACGCACATCAACAGCTTAATAGATAATAAAACCAGAGTGAGACATGACCTTAAGAGTCCTTGAATCCTGCTGTTAACTCACTGAAAAACCATTTATGAAAGCTCCAAAGGAAAAGTCTTTGTGTACTCAGCATTTCTAGAAAACCAATTCAGCAGCTGTTTCTACACCTGTATGATGTTACTGCCAAATGCAAAAGAAGTTTTTAAATATTGGATGCAAGGGCCTCACTACCACCAGCTTAGGCATTTCGACCTAGCTCTGGTACGTACCAGCTGCTCAACTCAAAAACAGAAGCATCTCAAAGAGAGGATCTTGGACCTGGGGATCCAGAGATGGGATCGCTCAATCTGAATCCAAGAGTCTTGACAGTATTGGTGTTGAAATGGACCCTAAAGTGTCCACCCTAGCTACCCAAACATATCCTGGCAGTTTAAGTCCTTAGGGAGTCTCTGAAGCACGTGTTAATTCTTGCAAATTCCTTCAGAAGTTACTCAGCTTCTCCAACCAACACAAAAGTATCAACAAAAAGGACAAGGAAAATCATTCTTCTCTGGGGACACTTTGGCCCACTAATGGTTTAAACTGTCCTTGTAGCCAGTCACAGTGGGGCACGATGGGTCTTCTCCTACAATCTTGTTTATTCCCAAGTGGGAAGCTGGAGTGTTGTATCTTGCGGGGAGGTAAACAGAACTTGGAGACAACACACTTATTGCGGCTTCTCTCCCAGTATGGCACAGACATAGCAAAGACTCCCAGGCTACCAGGGACTTGTGGTCCCCATGAGCTTTTTCTACATCTTCCTGCACTGGTGACGTTTAAGGGGTTTGCAATATTTATTTAAAGGACTGAGAGATGGTTGAGGGGGATTCCTTTATGAAAATAATGATGATGATGGCTTGCCACAAGGTGTCAGTATATGTCCCCACACAGTAAATCAGTTCTAGCTGTTAAATCTATAATACGAGATACATCAGAATCGACGGCTATAGTGTGTTGTATAGCCTAGCATTAGCGTGAAAACACATTCCTGCCGCTGCTCTCAGCAAGCAGAGCCATCAAAGTACTAGGCTGGGTTTACTTAAACGGGGAAATAGAGGGGTGTTGATGACTCCCCACCTCACCTAGACTGTTCTTTTCCTGCCTCTAAGTCAGTGTGTTCACTACCATAGCATGGACACCCTTCTGTCCTCCCTCTCCCTCCCTCCTTTGTCCTCTGAGTGTCTTGCCTGTGTTCTTCTTGCTCTGAAGTTCCTAAACTACAGCAATACCTTTTAAGGGATAGAGCGAGACCAGATCAAATCAGAGAGACCAGGTAAGAGAGATGACACATGTCCCTTCCCAGACAGCAGGAACTCCAAACCAAAAGGCAACTCCTGCTTACCTTTTTACCATTCACAAAGAAAACCAACTCGTCTGCAGTCATCTTGGCTGGTCGAGTCACTGAGTTCCCAGGAGGTACTTGCAGATATCACTGCCCTGAGACTTGGAAGATACACCTCCCAGCAAAAATGAAACAAAGTCGGCCAATGGGAAAGAACCAGCCCCAGGCATGGACAGTTCTTGGCAATAGTCACAGGCTTACATAATCCACCAGGAAGGACCAAGCAAACACACAGCAGCTCACCCTCTCTGCTCCTATGTCAAAGTACACAGAGGAAAGTGTGTGCCCAGATTAGTGAGGGCTGTGTCTTGGCACCAGATGTCTGAATTCTGGGCACCTGCCCTTGTGGAACCTGCTTCATCCTCCTCCCACTTGCCATACCGGGAAGAAAGGGGGAAGGAACCCTTTGTCAGTCACTGCCAATAAGAGCTGATTCACTCTCTTCCCGTCTACACTTGCTATTTCCCTGTGCTGATGCAGACTCGGCACTGGTGTGCGTAACTCATTCTCTTGTGGCCTGGTGAACCATGCAGGTCACAGACAGAGAACTCAGTGTCCAGACTCAAACCCTGGCCATTGACTACAACCTGTCACTTATCCCCTGCAGAACTCAGCTCTTCATCCTGGAAAAGGAACATAAAAATGATACCAAAATCAGAGAGCTGAGAGACAAATAGTCTCTTGGATGTGCCTTATAAACTTGCAGAAAACCAAAAATATGTACCTTTGTTGCAAAAGTATCCTCATCATAGGAACAATCCTGAAACAAAACATGCTTGAGACTTGCAGAGACATTGTCAAATTATCAGAGGCACTCACAAAAATAAATAAATAAACAAACAAACAAATTTCCAACACCAAATAAATAAAAATGCTTATGCAATATAATCACAGTCTATTAATAGAACTGAACCTCCCCCTCAATCTAGTGTCCCTAACTCCTGGTGTAAAGGTCTATGCACGCAGGCAACACCAATGGGCTCTCCCTGCTCCACCCCTCCCCGTGCTCCATTCCACCCACCTCCTCCTCAGCAGCCGCTTTGTCCTTCCCCAGCCCCGCAGTCGCTCAGTCACTCAGTTAGCCTGCAAGAGAACACATCCAGTGCTCCTGGAAGACCACAGGAAAGGAAGAAAAGAGCATGAGTCAGATGTACCTGGCACAGCAGCATCTTGAGAAACAGTACTACTGGGACAGTCACACCGTCGACACAATGTCCCTCAGCTAGTGCAGCCCAGTCAGGACCAAGAAATGAATTTCTTTGTCAGTTGATTGATATCCTAGTTTGCCCCCAGACTGTGCTGGCTCTTATGTGCCAAATTCCTGTGAGTCTCTCAGTCCAGGACAAATGGGGATGCCGATGGCCGTAAAACAGAGTTGTTAGCCTGAGTGGAATTCCCTACAAAGTGGGTCATTTGGCTGTCTGGGACATGTTAGTGACATGATCAGTGGAGAGGTTCTTGCTGCTGCTGCTGCTCCTGAGACCAGGAAATGGAACTAAATATTCCAAGCTCAGGACAATCCCTCACCACAAAGAAGAGACAATCAAGAAGAGACAGAGAAACCCTGGTCCTAAAAGAGAAGGGTGGGGCAAGGGATTAAGGCTGATCCTAGGGCGTGTGTTTCTACCTCTCCCTGTTCTTCATATTCCTATGATTGACTGGCTCTTCTATTCACTGACTCACCCATCCTTACATCTTCATGAGCTCTGCCTAGGCTGCCCTGCACAGTCCCAAGGAAAGTTACGTAGGCTGGATTTAGTATTAGCTCCATCACCTTTCCAAAAGTCACTGCCTTGTACAAAAGTTCAGTGCCCTCATTTATAGACATGACTTGCCATGGTTACAAAACCACCTCTGCTGAAAAGTTTTATGAGGTTTAACTGTTCCCAGCAGGCATTGGGCAAGTGCTTGAGGGGTTTCTAATGTCCACACTCCCCTTTCCCTGCCATAGTTTGAAGGAAAAGGTAGCCTGACTAGGGTACTGCAAGAATACACACACAGACACACACACACACACACACACACACACACACACAGAGAGAGAGAGAGAGATTGCAGAGTTGTATCAAAAAATATTCAAAGGCCAAATAGAGGACCCAAATAAACAGATAAGGAATTTAGCATAAATTATTAAATTGATTCAAAACACAGAAAGGAAGTTGCCAATATGGCATGGCTAGAAGAATCAATAACTTGAAAGGGGAAAATTTTAAAATGTGGAAGAAAAAAATCACCAAGGAAATCCAGATGCTGCAAAAGGAACAAACAAAATTCTGGAAATGAGAAAACCAATCAAGCAAATAAATAACACATGAGAAAATGCCATCAACAAACAAGAGCAAGCAAGATTCACTCTTAAGAGTGGATGACAAGGTCGAGGCAATGCTACATACAGTCATATCAAAGAAAAAGTTGGGCTGGGAGATTTCTCAGTGGTGAAAATGTTTGTGTGAGGTCTGGAGTTTGGGTCCCCAGAGCCCACCTAAGTGGCCAGTGGACATGGAAGCCCACCTGTAATTCCAGCCTGAGATGATAAAGGCAGAGAATCTCCAGAGTTAGCTAGCTAGCAAGTCTAGTCATACTGGCAAGCTCTGAGGTTGATCGTTGAGGCAGTGCCTCATTGGACCTCAAATGCATGCCCGCATACTCAAGAGAACAACCCAAGTCTACATGGAATAGAAGAAAGAGATGGTAGGAAATCAAATGTCTTAGACAACCTAGTCAATGAAATGTTAGCCAAGAATTGCCAGAATCTAGAAAAACAGACATCCAAATAGAGGAGGCCTTCCAAACCCCAAACAGTCATGACCAGAGAAGAATCTCTCCAAGATGTATCATAATCAAAATATCAAAAATACAAAGCAAAGAAGCCATAAGAGAAAAATGCCAACATACAGAGGCATAAATATCACAGTAACATCAGATCTGATGTCAGCAACCATAAAGCCATAACATCATGAATGATATACTTCAATCCTTAACAGAAATTATTGTTAACCAAAATTGTTATACTCTAAAAACAAGTAGTTATTAAAAACAGATGAAGAAGTAAGAATATCTCAAAGAACACAGACACATACCACATACATACACTAAACAAACAAATAAGATAATAACTAAGCCAGCTGTAAGAAAAATCTTCAAGGATTATTATACACAGAGGCAGGAGACAGTTTCACAAATAAGAACACAGGAAAGAATATATTTTATGAAAGCAACAGATCAACAAAGGAGACCTAGGAAAGAATCAATCATGTCCAGCACAGCAAATGTCCAACACTACCAGGAAAGGAAGAAAAGAACTGCCAATCAACCAACCAACCAGAACAGCAAGCAGCAAAAGCATAAACAATAGCAAATCCTTCTCAATTATAGCCTTGAGTGTAAATGGCCTTAAGACAGTAATTAAAAGAAACAGATTAATGGACTGGATTGAAATACATGATCCAATTATCTGTGGTCTCCAGGAAACTCACATAGCTAGGGAGAAACTGAGAGTCGAGTTGGAAAGCAAACTGTCAAGCAAATAGAAGCCACAAATGGTCTGGCAGAGCAATTCCCTGATCTGATTAGGTAGATCTCAAACCAAAACCAGTCAGAATAAAGAAGAAATGGGGTGGTCCATTGAGTGTTAATAAAAGAAGCAGTTCATCCAAAGGATATAACTACTATAAATATTTATGCTCTGAATCTTGAGGCCCCCAATTTTCATAAAACAAACACTAAAAGACATAGAAGATCACGTAAGTCCAGATACAGTAATAATGGAGGAGTCGGTATCCCACTGGTATATCTAGATAGGCCTTCCAAACAATAATAATAATCCGCAAAGGGACATCAGAGCTAAACTACATCATAGACCAAATGGAGCTAATAAATCTACAGAACATTCGACTCACCCGATAGAAATGAATGTTCTTC
Source organism: Ondatra zibethicus (assembly GCA_004026605.1). Taxonomy (NCBI): domain Eukaryota; kingdom Metazoa; phylum Chordata; class Mammalia; order Rodentia; family Cricetidae; genus Ondatra; species Ondatra zibethicus. The sequence goes on along the minus strand of PVIU01002527.1, from coordinate 101,341 downwards.
TCAGACACACTTAGAACCGTCTCTAAAATTAACCACATCATCAGTCACAACACAAGCCTTAATAAATTATATAGACAAATAAGATGAAAATAAAATTATCCCACAATGTATTAGATCATGGTGGACTAAGACAAGGAGCTAATATCAAGATTAACCTTGGGAAATATACAAAAGTTGAGAGACTGAACAGTATGTTTTTGAATAGAAAATGAATCATTGAGGAAACCAGGAGGGAACTTAAAAATCCCCATGAACAAACAAAAATAAGAACATTAATGAACAGAATCTCTAGGGTACAGGCAAGTCCTTCCTAAAGTTTAAGCACTCACATTAAAAAATCAGAGGGATCTCGATCAAATAACTCAATGAGATACTTCAGGACTCCTAAAAAGCAAGAAGAAGCCTACCCCAAATACATCAGACAGAAAGTTGTAATAAAGACCAGGGCATAGATTCATGACTTTGAGACTAAGAAAACCATGTATAGAATTAATTAAAGAATTGCTTTTTTGAAAGTATTAAAGTTTAAAATTGAACAACTTCTGGACAGACTAACCAAAAGAGATACAAATTATTAAATTAGAGATGAAAAGAGTATTGTTACAACAGACTCTAGTAAGAGCACATTATCAAGGACTACTTTGAAAATTTATATTCTGGAAAAAAATGAAAATCTAGAAGAAATGGATAAATGTCTAAACTCATATAGCCTACCAACATTAAAGTCAGAAGATATAAATAACCTGAACAGACCCATGATAACAAAGGAGACTAAAGCAAAATTAGAAGTCTCCCCACAAAGAAAGTCCTAGGGCTAGACCCATTCATTGTCAAATTCTACCAAACTTTCAAGGACGTCTAATACCAACATTCCCAAACTGTTCCATAAAATGAAAATGCAATGAACACTACTTAACACATTCTACAAAGCCAATATGACTCCAATACCCAAACCAGATAAAAACACAACAAAATAGAAAACCACAGAACAGTCTCCCTAATGAACACAGATGCAAAGAAATCCTCAACAACAACAACAACAAGCAAGAAACTGGAAGAACTTTTATGTCTCTAGATTGGCAGAATTAATATTGTGAGGATTGATTTATTACCTAAAGCAATCTACAGATTCCATGCAACCCTCATCAAAATTTTAATGACATTCTTGACAGAACTAGAAAAGAATAATCCCAAAATGTATATGGAAACACAAAGAACATGATAGCAAATGCAACTCTCAGCAGAAACAATAGACAAATTATCAAGTTGCTTGACTTCAAACTATACTACAGAGCCATAGTGTTAAAGACAGCAAGGTACTGTCTACAAAAAGACAGTGGAATGTGATAGAAGACCCAGAGGTAAACTCACTCAGCTCTTAACACCTAATTTTGACAAAGGTGTAAAAAGGCATGCATGGGAAAAACAACAGCCTTTCAGCAAATGGTGTTGACTAAACTGGGTTTCTACTTGCAAAAGAAATTAGGTCCATATCTCTCAACTTGCACACACACACAAAAAAAACAACTCAAACTTGATCAAAGATCTTCATTTGAAGCTAATAATGTTGAAAGTAATAAGGGAAAACACGTCAGGATGTAGGCACAGGCAAGAAATTTCTGAACAGAGTTTCACAATAGCACAACAAGAAATAGCTCCCAAGAACTGATAAATGGGATTATATGAACTTGTAAAGCTTCTGCACAACAAAAGAACTATCAGTAGAGTAAGCCAGCTACTGAATTTTAGAAAATATTTGTCAACTATGCATCAGAAAAGGGACTAATAGCTAGAATATACAACGAACTTAAAAAAGTAAACACAAAAACTGAAAATAAACAAATGGGCCAATGAAATGAGCAAATAATTCTCAAAAGAAGAAACACAAATTGCCTGTAAATATTTTTCCAAGTGTACAATATCCCTAGCCATCAGGAAAATGCAAATTAAAACTATTTTGAAGACAAGATAGAGAATAATAAAGAAAGACAGCTAGTGTCAATCTCCAAGATCCACATGCACATATACACACGAAACACACACCCAAATACACCATACACATTTTATACAGTCTGTCTCTGTGTGTGTGCACCTCCCCAGAGCACCTGCAGAGGTCAGAAGATAATGTGTAGGAGTCAATTTTCTTCTTCTACTATATCGGTCAAGGGAATAGAACTCAGGTTATTAGACTTAGCAGCAAGTACCTTTAACATTTCAGTGGCCTGTAAGTTTTTAAATAAAACAAAATGCATGAAATTCCAGTTTGAAAGGTTAGCATCACACAAGCAAATGACAGCAAATGCTGGGGAGAATATGGGAAGGGAATATTTGCATCCACTGTTGGTGAGTGTAAATTGGTGTAGCCAACCATGCAAATCAGTGTGGAAACTTCTCCAAAACAGAAAATAGATCTACCATAACACCCAGCTGTCTCACTCTTGAGCAATTTCCCAGATGACACTACATTCTACCACAGATAAATTTGCACTCTGTTTATTGCATCTCTTTTCATAATAGCAGGGAAATGGAATGCACCTAGATGTCCATCAATAGATAAGCAAGTTGAAAAATATGGTACATAGACATAACTGAATTTTATTCAGCCATAAAAAAATTAAGATGTGAAAATTTCAGGAAAACACATGAAACAAGAAAACGTATTAAGCTAGGTAACTGTAGCTCAGAAAGACACACATCATGCACCCTCTCTTATATTCAGATCTAAGCTTCAGATTGTTAAATATGTGTATTTAGGTAGGAGCGAAGGTGGTATCTAAATTACTGGTCTATTGCTGTGATGAAACCATGGCCAAGGCAACTTATAAAAGAAAGAATTTAATCGGGGGTTTGCTTACAGTTTCAAAGGGTGAGTCCATGATCATCATGGCAGAAGGCGTAGCAGCAGGCGGGCAGGAATGGCACTGGAGCAGGATCTGAGAGCTTACCTCCTAATCCCCAAGCAGTGGGGGTCAGAGGAGAGAAACTGAGCCTATCACACTTTCTCCATCAAGGCCACACCTCCTATTCCTTCCAAAACTAGGGGACAAACCACTAACTAGGGGACAAGTATTCAAACCTATCAGCTTCTGGGGCCCTTCCCATTCAGAGCAACACAATACCCAAACAAATCAATGTGAGACAAAAGGAAACGCATGGGACAGACAATAGAACACAAGAGGTATTAAAGCAGAAAGAAGGATACTTGGGGTGAAAGGGAACATTGGGGACAGAAAGAGAAGGGGAGGAGGAGGAGCAGAGTGGGATAATTGACCAAAATGAAGTACATATGAAAATGACATAAGGACACTTAATTTGTAAACTAATTTAAATAAATAATTACTTTAAAAGAATGTTGAATAGGACATATGTAGTAAAAGGAGCACAGGTCCCTTGTTCCATCCCGCCCGGCTCCTGTCTGTCTGGCTAGCTTAACCCCCAAAATAATTACACAGAAACTGTATTCATTTAAAACACTGCCTGGTCCATTTTATCTAGCCTCTTCTTGGCCAACTCTCACATCTTAAACTAACCCATTTCTATTAATCTGTGTTTACCACGAGATCGTGGCTTGCGGGGAAAGATTCAGCACGTCTGACTCTGGTGATTTCATGGCAGCGGCTCTCTCTCTCTGTCTCCTTCCCAGCATTCTCTTCTGTCTACTACTCCCACCTAAGGGCTGCCCTATCAAAAGGCCAAGACAGTCTCTTTATTTAACCAATGAAAGCAACAGAAATACAGAAGGACCTCCTACACCAGACATAACTTAAATACATTATTTATAGTAGATGTTCAGCAGACCACCTTCTCTGTGCTGGGAGCAAACTTCCACTCTACCCCTGTGGAGCACTGAGGTTGGAAGGGCACTACACCTTAACTCTGGGTCTGTACTGTCATTCGGAGATTCCATCATTACTAGTTGGAAGCTCCAGTACTAAAATTTGACAAACACTTGGACTAACTTGATTTATCCACATTTGGCAAAATATTTGCAACCATTTCCTCTGTGACTTTGAATTTCTTTAATTGACAAAATTGTATATGTGTATAACATGTTTCAAAATAGGGGTGTATTTTGTAAGGGCTCTTTTGAGCTAGTTATGCAACAACTCATTGCTAACATTTAGGGTTTAAACACATCTTTTGATAATTTTCAAAACGCAATGCACTGTTATTTAACATAGCCACTGTTTTGTACTGTAGGTCTCTCAAATGTGGTCCTCCGTCTTAACTGGGGAAAGAAAATGTGTATTCTTTTACCAACATCTCTTCCACCTCTCCCTCCCAGCCTCAAATGATGATTCTGCTCTCTCCATCTGTAAGATCAGCTGTGCACACCCCACACAGATGTGAGATCCAGTGCTAAGTAGCAGAAGAAATGTGCCTCACTTAAGGTTTCACATAGGAGCCTCCTGGTGTGTTCATTGTTTTCTTTGTCGTACAGTAGCTTTTAGTCTACCACAGTCTTAGCTTTCTATTTTAGCTTTTGTTACTTGTACTTGCGAACTCACATAAAAAGCCAGTGTTTACAGCTCAAGTCAAGTGGCTTGTAGTTTTTGTTGCCTTGTGTTTCAGACTTCTATACATTTTCAGCTGATTTTTATATGGTGTGCTAGAGAGGTATCACTTCATTTAAATGTGGATATCCAGTTTCTCCAATACCATTTACTTAAAACCCTGTCATTTCCTCATTGGACAGTCTCAGAATCTTTGCCCTCTCCCTGTCCAAAATGAATTTTCTACACATTCATTGGGCTTCACTTTGTTCTATGGGGTCAGGCAGTTTGGATTTTTGGTTTTTGCTGATTTTTTTTCATGCGTGTACAGCCTGATTACCAGAGTAAAATAATACATTCTGAAGCCAAGCAGCATGGTGCCTCCGGCTTTATGAGCTTTTGTTTTTGCTATTTTTGTTGATTTTCCTTCAACATGTCTTTGCCTATTTGGATGCCTTATGATTATGTGTGAATTTGTTTTTAAGTAATTTGAAACTGGAGAGATGGCTCAGAGGTTAAGAGCACTTGCTGCTCTTCCAGAGGACAATTCAGTTCCCAGTCCCCACATTGAGCAGCTCACAATCACCTATAACTCCAGCTTCAGGGGATCTGACACCTTCTTATGGCCTCTGAGGATACCTGCACACATGTGTATACACAGACATAGACATATACTCAGACATAGACACATATATACATAAATAAAAGTATTTAAACATCTATAGCTTCGGTTTCTTTAGTTTTCACACAAAGATATTTCCCTTATTTCCTTTCTAATGTTTTCCAGTCTTTAAACACACACACACACACAACAGGCAATGGTGGTACATGACTTTACTCACATCACTGGGGAGGCAAAGGCAGGTGGATCTCTGAGCTCAAAGCCAGCCTGGTCTACAAAGCAAGTTCTTTGTAGACAACCAGGACTGTTACACAGAGAAACCCTGTCTCAAAAAAAACAACAACAAAACAAATATGTGCACATGTAAGAGAGAAAGTGTGTGTGTGTGTGTGTCCTAATCATATCTTCCCTCTCACCCCATCTCTAATGTCTCTCGCTTCAAGCTTCAAGACTTTTTTTTTAAATAACCCACTGAGTATACTTAGTGTTGCCTATATGCACAACCCTACCAAACAAAAAGGGACCCCCTCACTCATTAGCAGACAGCAAGTTTCAATAGCTCCTCAGCTAGGAGCAGGGCCTCCAGAAGCCCATCCCGCTCCGTGTTGGAATTTTTAATGAGTTTGAACACATGCAGGTCCCATGCAGATGATAGTTGCTATGAGTGCATCTGTGCCACAGCCAAGTCATTTCCAGAGGACGTTCACATCTTTGTGCCCCCTCTTCCATGGTGGCATTAAGACACATGCCATTTAAGTTAGTCCTCAGCCTAGGTCACTAATAGAAAACAGACCTGCCTCTCAGGAAAACAGCAGGCCCCAAGAGGATGCTGGTGAAACTGCTTATATTGTTCAGCTGCCCTGCTGAGCTGTTCACTCCCTGGGTGTTCTCAGCTGGGAAATGAAACTCTTGAAATTGTTTGAGGCATAGGAGACCTTAGATCTTCAATTGGATAGTCTCAAAATAGTGGTTAACATTCACTTTAAAAAGACAGATATTGTACTTTGTATTCATATATATTTTGCGTTTGACTTTGAGGTTAATTAATGCGATTGTTTTTCTCAGGCATTCTCTTGTGTCCTTAGCCAAGAACTGAACTGAATCAAATGCTACAAAGTCATCTTATTTTATCCATGCATGTGATTGCCTAATGTTTAATATAGAACTGAGCTCGAAAAGTCTGTCAGGGCTATAAAGAAAACTAGAAAGATATTTTCGCTACAGTCTCACAATTCCCTGAAGTCTGCTGAACAAATGTGTGTGTGTGTGTGTGTGTGTGTGTGTGTGTGTGTGTGTGTGTGTGTTGGCTTTTTGAGACAGTGTTTCTTTGTGTCGCCCTGGCTGTCCCAGAACTCACTCTGTAGACCAGGCTGGCCTCAAACTCACTGAGATCTCCTACCTCTGCTTCCCGAGTGCTAGGACTAAAGGCATGTGCCACCACCGCCTGGCTCATATATATAAGACCACATATGCATTAACCTGTTTTAATGCCAAAAACTTGTTATTTGTTCATAGCTTCCATATGACTCCTTCAGAAAAGGCTTTGTCTGCCTTAATGGGTGCTATTGGATGGAGTTGCGGAGACAGCTCAGTGGGTAAGAATGCTTGCTGGGCAAGTGTGAGGGTCCAAGTTCATGCTATACTAAATGATTTTTCATTGTGATGTTGAACGCAGTTCATCAAGAGATTTGGGGCAAGCTGTCTAGTGTTTGCTGTGAGTGAGATTGCTGCTGGTGTCTTTCAATCAGTTTGATATCTTGGCCAGCAGATGGGTGGGCCTGGCACCCAGGTCCATGGCAGAGGTGCTTATTTGATCACAAGTGTAAACTGTAGCCTGAACTTATGAGTGTCAACCTGGGTCCTATTTCCACAAAGGCCAGCCTGAAGCTTGAATACACAGAGGAATCTACAGGGATTGGCCAAGTCCTGGGATGTAACCTGGTACTCTAGATTTCTCCTTGGCTTTTGACTGTGCCAGGAGTTACAGCCTACAGTTGGGGCTGGAGAAGCTTTCTTGAAATGTGTATACTGGACTAGATCCAATGTGCAATCCAAGGGAAACGTTAGTTCTCACTTCCCTATCTTCACCCAATCGGAAGGTCTCTCCCCACACTGAAGGCAGTGTTGGAGAAACAGAGACAGATAGTATAACAAATTGCCCTGTTCATTCCAGGACGTCTTTTCAATCTTGCTTGTCCAGCTACTGTGAACCTGTACTAGGTTTCATCAGCATTTGTGAAGGTCTTTTCAAGTCAGACTTTTGTCCTAATCCATGTTTTTGCCTGAGTATGAACACCAGGGTATCCTATGATGTCATCTTCCTAATGTCGGTTCCCTCTCTCTGGAACTTCTCAGGACATCAAAATTTAGGAGCAAACAACCTAAAATGCAGACGTCTTTCTAACTAAAGGCTCTAGATGTGCTTTCAATGAATCCCAACATTCGAGGTGTATTAGTGGGAAATTCATGGTCTGAAAATAGGCCAACTATAAGTTATACTGCCTTGCATTAACTCTTCCCACTTTCTTAAGAGATAGCTTGGCTCGTAATACACACCACTTCAGCCAAAGAGTTTCAAAGTCCCCAGGAAACTCAGATGAACCCCAACTCCTCCTTCAAACAGGCTCCTTCCCCACTGGAGGATCATTTTCAGGAAATTGAAGGACTTCCCTCAAGGCCAAGCAGTCCCTGGAGAATAGGCCATTTAGACACGACTTTAAAGCTCTCCCCAAAGGTCAGAGTTGAACAACAGGCAAAAGGGCGAAAGTCTTTCCTGGTGTGGAGCTTGTGCCGTGGGCACTCACACCCTGGCTCTTCCACCAGCTCCCTGTAGACATTGCAGTGCGAGCCTTTGTTGTGGTCTGCACACTCCCTGTTTGTATCTTGATGCCCATTCTTGTCTGTAATGTCGCGTTCATTTTCTCTGCTGCAAATTTTACTCGCAAGGCAAAGAAAATTTCTCTTTCAATATGTTCCATTGTTCTGAATGATCTTGTGCTAAAACTGATTACACTCTTACATATACTTCACTCCAGATAAAAGATCTTGCTTTGTCCTCTAGACATCTCTGCCCAATGTTCAGTTCCTTCCTTGAACCTGCCAGACTTTTATGTTATTAAACTGGTCTTAATAATAGCCCTTGACACCTGAATAGCATTCTTCTCATTCCTTGAATTTATTTGATCCCTATAATAGTCCTGTGATGTGAGCAGGGAGGTTATTATTATATCCCCTTTTTAGAAAAGCAAATGAAGATGGGCAGTGTGGACTTGGCAACTGTTGCAGTGGAGAGTGCCAGTCTCTGCATCTGTCACCCACTTCCCAATAAAGGAATCATCTCTTTAATGCAACCTCAATAATAAACCAAGATTCACCCCAACATTCATGGCATCCTCAGTCTGCCTGAATTGCAGCCTTCTGGTTGGGGAGTGTCCTCCTCCAATGCCTGGATGGTAAGCCCCTGGGACCAGGAACAGACTTTTACCATTCTCTGCCTGGGTCTAAGATAGAGCCACATTTACAAGAAGTCTCAGTAAGTCCTTGCTGAACTGGGTCCACCATGCAATGGATGAGCTAGGCTCTCAACACTGCCTGAACCTCTGCTTTCTCTGAATATAGTGTTTCCCACACCTACCATTTAATATATTCTTAGCAGCAGCTAACTTCCCTCACCAACTGTTGTCTACCTAATTATCTGTTAGGTAACCAGCCAGTCTTCCCTAGTACATCCCATTTCTCTTTGTTCTTTTTTAAAACATGTCATATAAAAATAGACTCAGAGTCAAAGACAAAATATTTTTATCTCACATGATTCTATTCTACAACATACGGAAACTCAAGGGTTCAAAAAACCTCAGAAACAAATTTAAGGCCAATAGTGCTTTTTAAATTGGAATTTAAATGATTTAATTTAATTTTAGATTATCACATAATCCTTCTGTTTTGACAATGTCTTTTATACTAAGTAAATCATATTATCCCGGGGACATCAACATGTCAATGGTGTGTTAGTGACTGGTTGAACACCTGGGAAGTCTCTCTTCCTCCCTCCTTCCCTCTCTCCCTTCATCCCTTCTTCCCTCTCTCTCATCTGAGCTCTCTTGCATCCTTCAGGAAGGAGAATCTTCACTGCATCCTTCACTCCCTCACTGGTACTGTAGACAATACTGGCCAGATGGAAATCGGGGGTGGGGAACATTATCTGCACAGCTCTTGCACCTCTTGTCTCCCCCTACATGGTTTATTTTCCGTATTATCAGCTGAGATGCTATAGAATGGATCCCCATATGTGTGCGTTATCTCTGCTTCCTTGCACCCAAGGGAATCTAAACATGAGGACTGACCTACCCACCCATCAAATATTCATGATCTCTGTTCCTACTGGAGAGTTTCTGTAGGAAAGCCCCTGCACACACAGTGAGAAACTACATTTCCTGATTCCTCATACCTGGATAAAGCCACGTGGTAAAGGTTTGAAGAGGAAGGCAATGGGGTGACTGTAGTGTGCACAGTGTGCAGTGTGCAGTTCGTCTTTTTGTTTTCCCCAAAGCTGTACACTAATATAATGCCCAGAATGACCTTGGGAGCCACATACTGGAGATAACACCACTTCTAGCCATCTCATTCCTTAAAGGATACCTTCAGTTAAATGCCTCTCACTTGCATATATATGCATAAAAATTTAATTTAAAAGAATAACAATCAAACCATTGCCTGGATGTACTAGACATAATACACATTTAGCTTTTCTCATCCACAGCTTAGCTTTTCATAATCTCGGTCACTCATGATTAGCCATGATCTAAAAACATCAGTGAAAAATTAAGAAATAAGCAGTTCATAGGTTTGAAACCGCCTGCTGTTTGGAATAGTTCAGAAACGTCTCAAGCACCCTGCTCTACTCCACAGAATGTGAGACATCTTTTTGTCTAGGACATCTGCACAGTGTGTACCAGTCTCACATTGTTTATGTTCTGATAGCCTTTGTGTTAATGCTCCCCCAAAGCACAAGCCTAATGGTGCTGGAAATCAAAATACAGAGAAGCCAGGACACGCTTTTTAAGTGAAAAGGTCTGTATGATGGGAACACACATAAAGAATACAGGCTTCAGTATTGCCCATGGTTCCAAGCACCCTGTAATATGCCCCCTACATGCCAAAAGGATTAGGATAATGCTGTTGTATTTTATTCAGGAAGTGTTTGATGACCATGAATGAAAAAAAAAAAGTAGTGACAGTCATGGCAGAACCATGAATGGGAACCCGGGAACCCTGATTTGCTCACGTGCAAAGTCGCATAAACTAATGTTGTCACCAATGATCATGAGTTCCTATGTATAAACACTTTGGTCTTGTCCTTAAGCCCTAAGCCTTACGTGTCCCAATCCCTATACTTTGTTTTAAAAGACAGACTCTGCACACCTTGTACATTAGGCAACCTTCTCACATCTTCTTATTTTCAGCTTTAATGAGACTTGGTCCTTTATCAGGCATTGTGCTGCGTACTCATTAAATCTAGGGTCAAAGAGGTTTAGGGATGTTATTATTGTACCTTCTAAGTGACCCATGATGCTCTGGGCCAGCCTTGCAGGAGCTAAACCTTGAGCTTGCTACCTGGCTTCCAAACATCACCACTCCCCCAGCAAGGATACAGCATGCAGATTTACATATTAACATATCTAAAGCAGCAGTTTCTGAGACATCAAAAAGCTCCAAAAGATCAGCTGTTCCCCTTCTAAATGTATTTGTTCTAGAACTCGCCAAGGGAACGCACTGTTGTGACTGCCTTTTGTTTTTCCTCTAAAAAGGAAAACCTACTTCTGTCCTATAAAAAAAAAAAGAGGCTCATAGGGGCTGGATAGAGGGTGGGCTGTGGTTAGGAGCACTTGCTGTTCTTGCAGAGGATCAGGGTTTGATTTTCAGCATCCTATCAAGAGGCTCACAACCTCTTGTTACTGCAGTCCTAGGGAATGCTAACATCTGACCTCCATGGTACACATAAATTCACACACAGGCACATACATACATTAAATAAATGAATAAATAAATTAATACTTAAAAGAACAAGACCCACTGCTTATATTCCCAAAGGAGAAAAGCTCCCAGAGCAAACTGGCCACCTCAGACCTATTCAATTGAGGGCATTCAGTTATTACAGCATTCAAGAGCGAGAGAACAGAACTTTGACAGACTTGCACACTGCCTTGTATTCTGTGCAGGGTACACACTGACACTGTTGCCCATGTTTACCCATCCCTCCCTCAGAGGATCAGACATTTCTTTGCAACTTGTATCACCCATTTGAAATGCATTGATCCCTCTCTCCAGAGCCTTAAAGACCAACCAGTTGACAGTTGGCATTTGTAGATTAAGGTGGGCCCACAGGGAGTTCATTGAGAGGCTCCCTCAGATCCCAACTCCTTCCATGGCCAATCCTGAGGCTTTGTCATGGATGGATGGATGGATGGATGGATGGATGGATGGATGGATGGATGGATGGATGATGTGAGCTGCCACCCCCACTCCACCCTCCTGCCTTTGGGTGCCCATCAGTGGAGGGGAGGATTTTAGCTATTCACAACAATCCTGAAGGTTTAGTTCTGGAGCATAAAATTTTTCTCATGTGCTACAAGGATAGAGAGCATCTCAGCAATAAGAAACTGTCACTGAGTCCTGAGGGGATGACTTAGATTTCTAGCTTTGTTTTAGAGTGTTAGGTAAGGTTTTAGACTTTGAGATCTTTCCCAATCTACCAACTAATCTTAAAGTCTTTAATATATACAACTTTAGACATTGCAGCTGAAGATCTCAAGCCCTGAAGTTTGGCTGTGGTTGGTAAAATTGTTTCCACAGTGAGAGGCATTTTGAAGAGAACAAAGTCTTATGAAGCAGCCAGTGTGTGTCCCATCCTAGATTAGGCACTCCTATGCATCTCACTTTCTTCCCCCAAAAATCTCTAAAGCATAATGTCTTCGTTTGGGTTTCTGTTGCTATAAAGAGACACCATGACCACAGCAACTCATACAAGGAAACATTCAATTGGGGTGGCTCGCTTACAGTTTCAGAGGCTCAGTCCATTATCATGATGACAGGGAGTATGTGGCATGCAGGCAGATGTGGTGCTGGAGGAATAGCTGAGAGTCTTACATCTTGCAGGCAATAGAAGTCAACTGGCAGTCACACCAAGGGAAGATTGAGCAAAAGAGACCTCAAAGCCCACCCCTACAGTGACACACTTCCGCCAACAAGGCCACACCTCCTAATAGTGTCAATCCCTTTAGAGGCCATTTTCTTTCAAACTACCACCATAAAATATAACTTTTATTGTACAGATAATGACACTCAGAGAGATTAAGCTAGACCACAATGTCACGTGGGTAATAAGGGGGAGCTAAGATTTGAACCCAAGTCCTTTGCTTCTAGAATCTCCCAACCGCAAAAGAGAAGTGATGCTTGATTTTTCCAGTCAGGAACTATTCATAACAGACTTTTGACCTCTATAGGAGAAAGGGCTGAAGAAAAGCTATCTACTGGCAGAGCCTCGGCATCACTAAGTTGGGACCAACAGCGAGAACTTGGCTTGAAAATAAAAATGAAGAGAGAAAATGGAATAACAAGGAAATTGGCATGTGTTGTGGCTCAGGCAGGCATGGGATCCCTCGAGGCTATCCCAGTGAAGAGGTCGTTTCTGTGTCTACTCCTATAGTCACTATAAAGTGCCTTGTGGATGGGACTACGTGATTATCAAAATTCTGAGAGCTGACTAAAAGAACATGGTAAATTTTGATTTCCAAGATTCTTGAAGAATGCGAACAAGTGATAAGGAAAGAAAAACCTGAGTACCAGCAGAGCCATCTGGAGGGTAAGTGCGTCCCCACCCGGTGCCTGCCCAGACTCCCTGGGAACGGGGTGCATGCACCCTCCATCCCCCTAAACTTTCTGGCCATTTGGCCGCAGGGCTTCTTCCAGCTACTGGATTTTCTGCTATCCCTCCCCAGCTTGACCCCAAGCTCCCCTTTCCATCTACGGGGTCCTAGGATCTCACAAAGCAGCCTGCTTCAGGGCTGAGGCCCTGGAGACAAGGTGGTGAGCACAGGGCAGCAGGGGTTCCTTTGATCCACGGAGCTGTATCTACCAAGCCCGCCCTTTTGCCTGCGTGGTCCTGGGCTAGCAAGTGGCCCTGATCTAGTACCAGTAGAACCACCTGGAGAAGCTGGCTTGTGCTTTTGTCTGCGAGGTCCTTGGCCAGCAAGTGGCCCTGATCCAGTACCAGTAGAGCCATCCAGACGGGGTCCTTAGAATCACCACCACAGCCTGCTTCAGGGAGGAGAGGATCTGAGAACCAACTCTTGTGCTGAGAGGACCTAAGAGAGGGCAGAACAAGAAAAATCCCCCAAATACACAGTCAGTCACAACAAAAGGACCAAGCCACCTAGATTCTCCTGACCACATTCAAAGGAAAAGATGGGCAGGCACCAATGCAAGTATTCCTCCAACAACCTGAAAAGAAACATGATAACACCAGGATCCAGCGAATATGCAACAGTAAGACTTGAACAACCTAATGCAGAAGTAGTAGAAGACAGAAACTTTAAATATAACATTATGAAAGTGATAGAGACCATTAAAGAGGAAACCTAAGAATAATAGGGGTAGAAGAAGGAGAAGAATTCCAGCTCAAAGGCCCAGAACATATATTCAACAAAATTATAGAAGAAAACTTTCCCAACTTAAAGATGGATATGCCTATGAAAGTACAAGAAGCATACAGAACACTGAATAGACTGGATAAAAAAAAATCCCCTCTCCATATAATAATCAAAACACAAAACATACAGAATAAAGAAATAATATTAAGAGCTGCAAAGGAAAAAGGTCAAGTAACATATAAAGGTAAACCTATCAGAATTACACCTGACTTCTCTATGGAAACCATGAAAGCGAGAAGGTCGTGGATAGATGTGCTGCAGAAACTAAGAGACCATGGATGCAAGCCCAGACTACTATACCCAGAAAACATTTCTTTCACCATCGATGGAGAAAACAAGATATTCCAGGATAAAAACAGATTTAAGCAATACATAGCCACAAACCCAGCCTTACAGAAAGTACTAGAAGGAAAACCACAACGAAAGGAAGCTAACAACACCCATAATAACACAGACATCTAACAACCCTACACCAGCAAAACTCAAAGAAGGGAAACACACAAACTCTACCACCCAAAAAAAGAAAAATAATAACCGGAGTTAACAACCACTGGTCATTAATATCACTTAATATCAATGGACTCAATTCACCTATAAAAAGGCACAGCTTAAGAGAATGGATACAAAAACAGGATCCAACATTCTGTTGTTTATAAGAAACACACCTCAACCACAAAGACAGACATTATCTCAGAGTAAAGGGTTGGAAAAAGGTTTTTCAATCAAATGGCCCTAAGAAACAAGCAGGTGTGGCTATACTAATATCAAACAAAATCGACTTCAAACTAAAATCAATCAGAAGAGATGGAGATGGACACTTTATACTCTTAACAGGAATAATCCATCAGGATGAAGTCTCAATCCTGAATATATATGCCCCTAATATAAAAGCACCCACATATGTAATAGACACACTACTAGAACTTAAAGCACACATCAAACCCCACACACTAATAGTAGGAGATTTCAACACTCCTCTCTCACCAAAGGACAGGTCAACCAGACAGAAACTTAACAAAGAAATAAAAGAACTAACATATGTAATGAATCAAATGGACTTAATAGACATCTATAGAACATTCCACCCAAACAGGAAAGAATATACCTTCTTCTCAGCATCTCATGGAACCTTCTTGAAAATTGATCACATACTTGGTAACAAAGCAAACATCCACAGATACAAAAAATTGGAATAACCACCTGTGTCTGTGTCTTATCAGATCACCATCGAGTAAAGTTAGAATTTAACAATAATTCCACCCCTAAAAAGCCTACAAACTCATGGAAACTGAACAGTCAACTACTGAACCACTCCTGGGTCAAGGAAGAAATAAAGAAAGAAATTAAAGTCTTCCTTGAATTCAATGAAAATAAAGACACAACATACCCCAACCTCTGGGACACTATGAAAGTAGTACTAAGAGGAAAGTTCATAACACTTAGTGCCCACATAAAGAAAACGGAGAAAGCACACATTAGTGACTTAACAGCACACCTGAAAGCTCTAGAAAAAAAAGAAGCAGACTCACCCAGGAGAAGTAGAAGACTGGAAATAATCAAACTGAAGGCTGAAATCAACAAAATAGAGACACAGAAAACAATCCAAAGAATCAATGACACAAAGGGCTGGTTCCTTGAGAAAATCAACAAGATCGACAAACCCCTATCCAAACTAATCAAAAGGCGGAGAGAGAATACTCATATTAACAAGATCAGGAATGAAAAGGGGGACATAACTACAGACACTGAGGAAAGCCAGAGAATCATTAGGTCTTAATACAAAAGACTGTATGCCACAAAATTGGAAAACGTAAAAGATTTTTAGATAAATACCATATACCACAATTAAATCAAGACCAGGTGAACAATTTATATAGACCTATAAGTCGCAAGGAAATAGAATCTGTCATCAAAAACCTCCCAACCAAAAAAAGCCCAGGACCAGATGGTTTTAATGCAGAATTCTACCAGTACTTCCAAGAAGGGTCATTGTCAAACTCTTTTTATGAAGCTACAATTACCCTAATACCAAAACCACACAAAGATGCAAACAAGAAAGAGAATTACAGACCAATCTCATTCATGAACATCAATGCAAAAATTCTCAATAAAATACTGGCAAACCGAATCCAAGAACACATCAAAAAAAAATCGTCCATTATGATCAAGTAGGGTTCATCCCAGAGATGCAGAGCTGGTTCAACATATGAGAATCTATCAATGTAATCCATCATATAAATAAACTGAAAGAAAAAAACCATATGATCATTTCATTAGATGCTGAAAAAGCATTTGACAAAATTCAACACCCTTTTCTGATAAAGGTCTTGGAGAGATTAGGGATACAAGGTTCATATCTAAATATAATAAAAGCAATATACAGCAAGCCGACAGCTACCATCAAATTAAATGGAGAGAAACTCAAAGCGATTCCACTAAAATCAGGAACAAGACAGGGCTGTCCACTCTCCCCATATCTCTTTAATATAGTGCTTGAAGTTCTAGCAACAGCTATAAGACAAAATAAGGAGATCATTGGGATTCAAATTGGAAAGGAAGAATTCAAACTTATGTTATTTGCAGATGATATGATAGTGTACATAAGTGACCCCCAAAACTCTACCAAAGAACTTCTACAGCTGATAAATACCATCAGTGATGTGGCAGGATACAAGATCAACTCAAAAAAATCAGTAGTCCTCCTATACACAAAGGATAAAGAAACAGAGAGGGAAATCAGAGAAACATCACCTTTCATGATAGCCACAAATAGCATAAAGTATCTTGGGGTAACACTAACCAAGGAAGTAAAAGATCTATTTGACAAGAACTTTAAGACCTTGAAGAAAGAAATTGAAGAGGATACCAGAGAATGGAAGGATCCCCCATGCTCCTGGATTGGTAGGATCAATATAGTAAAAATGGCAATTCTACCAAAGGCCATCTATAGATTCAATGCAATCCCCATCAAAATCCCAACAAATTTCTTCACAGACCTTGAGAGAACAATAACTAACTTTATATGGAAAAACAAAAAGCCCAGGATAGCCAAAACAATCCTATACAATAAAGGAACTGCAGGAGGCATTACCATCCCTGACTTCAAACTCTATTACAGAGCTACAATAATGAAAACAGCTTGGTATTGGCATAAAAACAGAGATGTTGACCAATGGAATCAAATTGGAGACCTGGATGTTAATCCACAAACCTATGAACACCTCATATTTGACAAAGTAGCTAAAATTATACAATGGAAGAATGAAAGCATCTTTAACAAATGGTGCTGGCATAACTGGATGTCAACCTGCAGGAGAATGAAAATAGACCCTTATCTATCACCATGCACAAAACTCAAGTCCAAATGGATTAAAGACCTCAATATAAATCCAACCACACTGAACCCGATAGAAGAGAAAGTGGAAAGTAGCCTGCAATACATGGGCACAGGAGACCACTTCCTATGTAAAACCCCAGTGGCACAGACAAGAAGAACAACAATGAATAAATGGGACCTCCTGAAACTGAGAAGCTTCTGTAAAGCAAAAGACACAGTCATTAAGACAAAAAGGCATCCTACTGAATGGGAGAAGATCTTCACTAACCCCACATCAGACAAAGGTCTTATCTCCAAAATATACAAAGAATTCAAGAAACTAGACATTAAAATTCTAAATTACCCAATTAAAAAAATGGGGTAATGAGCTGAACAGAGAATTCTCAACAGAAGAAGTTCGAATGGCCAAAAGATACTTAAATTCGTGTTCAACTTCCTCAGCGATCAGGGAAATGCAAATCAAAACAACTTTGAGATACCATCTTACACCTGTCAGAATGGCTAAAATCAAAAACACCAATGATAGCCTATGCTGGAGAGGATGTGGAGTAAGGGGAACACTCATCGCTTGCTGGTGGGAATGCAAATTTGTGCAACCACTTTGGAAATCAGTGTGGCGGTTTCTCAGGAAATTGGGAATCAACCTACCTCAGGATCCAGCAATACCACTCTTGGGAATATACCCAAGAGAAGTCCAATCAAACTACAAAAGCATTTGTGCAACTATGTTCATAGCAGCATTGTTTGTAATAGCCCGAACCTGGGAGCAACCTAGGTGCCCCTCAATGGAAGAATAGATCAAGAAAGTGTGGAATATATACACATTAGAATACTACTCAGTGGTAAAAAACAATGACAT
Source organism: Ondatra zibethicus (assembly GCA_004026605.1). NCBI lineage: Eukaryota > Metazoa > Chordata > Mammalia > Rodentia > Cricetidae > Ondatra > Ondatra zibethicus. Next base: position 83,322 of record PVIU01002527.1, on the reverse strand, counting down.
CTTGAATTTTGCTTGCAAATGGATGGAAATAGAAAACACTATACTTAGTGAGATAATCCAAACCCAAAAAGATGATTATGGTATGTACTCACTCATTAGTGGACCCTAGCCATAAACAAAGGACATTAAGCTTATAGCTCACAAGCCTAGAGAACCCAAATAGCAAGGTGACCCCAAACAAAAACATATAGATCCTCCTGGAAATTGGAAGCAAACAAGATAGCTGGGCAAATGTTGGATGCACGGGAGTGGGGATAGAGGTGTAGGTACAGGTGGGGGTGAGGGTGAGTGAAAGGGAAAGGGAGAGGGGGAAGGGGAAGGGAAGGACTGGAGAGAGCTTGGGGGGAATGGGAGGGTAGAGATGGAGGAAGGGCAGATATTTCCAGAAGGGAATAAGATATCTACATTAAGGGAGTCATTTTAGGATTGGCAAGAGACTTGGCTCTAGAGGGGATCCCAGGTGCCCACGGGGATGTCCCCAGCTAGGCACTTGGGCAGCAGAGGAGAGGGTGCCTGAACTAGCCTTGTCCCATAGTCACATTGATGAATGTCTTGATCATCACCATAGAAACTTCGTCTGATTGATGGAGATAGAGACAGAGACCCACATTCACATCAGAGCAATGGACTGAGCTCCCAAGGTCCAGTCTAAGAGCAGAAGGTGGGAGAAGATGAACAAGGAAGTCAGGACCGTGAGGGGCTGGTCCACCTACTGAGACAGTGTGCCTGATCTAATGGGAGCTCACCAAGTCCAGCTGGACTGGGACTGAATGAGCATATGATCAAACCGGAATCTCTTAATGTGGCTACCAATGGGGGCTGACTGAGAAGCCAATGATAATGGCACTGGGACCTATCTCTTCTGCATGTATTGGCTTTTTGAGAACCTAGTCTATATGGATGCACACCTTCCTAGGCCAGGATGGAGGGGGGAGGGCCTTGGTCTTCCCACAGAGCAGGATACCCTGCCCCCTCTTATGGAAGTAAGGGGAGGGAGGAGGGGTAGTGGGGAAGAGGGAGGGAACTGGGAGAAGGAGTGGAAGTGTAAATTTTTAAATGAAAAATAAAAGAATATGAAAAAAAGAAAAACCTTTAGTGGGAATCAGATTAGGCTTAGCTATCCCTGTGTGATACCCTGGCTCCTAGAAGACCCCTAAGAAGGTCAAGTTCCCATGTTCACTCTCCTGGGAGAAGCAGGTGGAACAGAACTTGTGAACTCTCACGACTTTCCTAAAGCCCAGGCCAAGAATATGCAAAGAGAACAGAATAGAAACATCTATGTGTGGTCTGCCCAACACTTGGATTCGCTCCTCAGTCCCTCAGAAAGAAAAGATGATTTTGGAAAGTAGTTTTCACTGGTGGCTTGGAAGTTTCAGGAACATAAAAATTACATGAACTTGAGTGGGAAAAGTTTTTATTTTTTTAATTCTGGAGAATTTTATACTCATATACAATGAAATATGATCATATCTATTCTATTTGCCTCTCCTTCATACCCCTCTTAATACATTTTTTCCCTCAACTTTGTGGTCCTTTCTATCTTTCTTCTTGGCTAGCCACCTAAGTCCAGTACTGCCCATGTATGCATGGGTGTGGAGTCATCCGCTGCACCATGGGAAATCTACCAGTGGCCACACCCTCCGTTCCACGTATAACACCTGTGGGTCTGAGTAAAACGGTTGTGATAGTCTTGGGACTCGGCAGAGAAGAAGACAGGAATCCTAAAGGAAGGAACACTAAAAGAATATTGGGTCTGGGAGATGATGAGCACAGAACAGCTGCTATAGTTACCGCAAGACAATTCTCTTCCTCCTAATCAACTTCCTACCCTGGGACTCTTGGCTGTCTTCCCTCTCCTGTTGAGCAGCCAGACCTGACTGCTAACAGTCATTGCTATTCTGCCAACTGTGGTTTTCCAGTCCTGATTACTATCAGTATTTTCTCTATCTCAAAATGCCCCTATTCATCATCTCTATCTTTTTATCATCATTATTCCAAGAATCCCACGGTTTTAACTGAGGTAATAAGAATCTGGGTGCTGACTGCCTTGTGACTGGATCACATAGCCCCAGTGGTCAAATCGAGGATTCCAAGGAAAAAGTGTGTGTGTGTGTGTGTGTGTGTGTGTGTGTGTGTGTGTGTGTGTGCGCTCCCTAAAAAAACAAAAATTCTTTCCACCTTTCCATGCCTTTACCTATACAGTGGTTCTCAACCTTCCTAATGCTGTGATCTTTTAATATAGTTCCTCATGTTGTGGTGACCCCTTCCCCACCACAAAATTATTTCACAGCTACTTCATGACTGTAATTTTGTCCTGTTATTAATTATAATGTAAATATCTGATATGTGATTCCCCCAAAGGTTGAGAACCACTGGCCTAAAACCTTCACACACCTTCCTGTATGTCTAAAATCATTTGCACATTATTTATAATATTAAATATAATTTAAGTACTGCATGAGTAGTTACACTTCTTGGTTAAGAGAGGATGACAAGAAAAACTGTATTTGTTCAATACAGAATTTTTTCTAAACATTTTCTGTCTAGAGTTTATTAAATCCATGAGTATAGAGGGCTGATTGCTTGGGTAGGCTATGATGGTCAATTTTAATTGTCAACTTGACACAATCTGGAATTACCTGGGAAAAGTCAGTAAGTAACCATCTGCATTGGCCTTTCAGCATGTCTGTGGGGGATCAATTGACTGTCCTGACAACCTTAATTGATGTGGGAAGATTTCCCAAAAATCAGCAACGTCAATCCCTGGTTTGGGGTAGTATACTGTATAGGATCAGAGAGAGCTAGCTGAGCAATAAGCATGTATACATTTACTTCCCTTTAGTTTTGAATGTTGGTGTGTTATGAATAGCTGCCTTGACATTCCCACAGTGATAGATTATAACCTGAAATTGTAAGCAAAAACCTTATCTCCCCTGACTTGCTATTTGTCAAGAATATTTTATCACAGCAATAGAATGAAACTAGGACAGAAATTAGTGCCAAGAATGAGATACTTGCTCTGGTAGACCTAACCCTGCTGTTCTGCAAGGAGTAATATGGAAGACTTTGGAATTTGAGCCTTGAAAAGTTTATAGCTTACTGGGCCCTTTCTAATGGGGCTTGGGAGATAAAAATGCTGAGAAAAAGTGCAGATAGTGGAGGTCCAGCATGTGAGGTATTGGGAGGGTAATAAGGACTCTATCAGGAACTGCATAGAAAATGTTTATGTGATATTTTGGCCAAGGATTTAATTTGTTCTGCCTGTGTTCTGAAAAGCTGAGTAAATTAAATCTAAATTTGAAGATGATAGAAGACTTTGTCTGGTAAGAAAAAAATTCATAATGAAAGAGCATTCAGACTGGTGGTAAAGAAATAGCTATAATTTATTCTTTTCAATCAGCCCCATTGTACAGGAGCCTCCTTATACTACTCTAGGGTAATGGGAAAGTGCTTCCTCAGGGTCAGCACACAGAAACTGATGCATCTGTGGTCCAAGAAGGCCAGGGCACATCTCAAGCTAACAGCAGACCTTAGCATGTAAGAGTCATCGACTTGGTACTGGTTTTTAAAATCATAAAATACAAAAGACTGGGGAGGGGGGTGCTTAAGGAGCAGTTGAGGTCAGGTACCATGTGACAAGGTTGGAGTCCCTGAGAGAAGCTCAGAGAATGTTGCATAAAACTATGAACGTAAAGCCTAAACTACAACAAGACAGAATTCTGGAGATGCCGGGGCTATGAAATGTCCACCAAGGAGATCTACAGGTGTAGAACAGAGCTGGCCTAATCCTAAGATAAAAACTCTATTAATGTATGTAGCAGAGCTGGAAGCGTGGGACTGTCTAGGACTTTGGGGCCCCGGAAGATTTTATTGCAAGACCCTGATGCTAGACACCAAACTATAAGGTGTGTTGTTCTCCCTATTAAATTTTGGTTTTGGCTTGGTGTGGGTTGTTCACTTGCTATGCCCAGTCCTTCCCTTCTGGAGTAAGAGTGTTTATTCTATGCATAAAGTATCTAAATTGCTTTTATTTGATAGGATTTCAGATGAAAGGACTTGAGCTTTTAAAGTGCTAAAGACTGTGAGAACTTTTATTGTCAGACTGCATTTTACATTCTGAGATAGACATGAGGCTTATGAACATGAGTTAAAGGTTATGGTTTAAAGTAATGTGTTTATGTATCAAGTTGATAAGGGATGGAGCTGTAATGATGAGTTTTAATTGTCTGCTTGACAATTAAAGGAAAACCAAGAACTATTATTTCCCAGACTTCAGGCCTGGGCTTGATAGAACTCTATTTGTTTGAAACCACGAGTTTCTCTTTCAAAATGCCTCCATGGTGTCTCCTCCTTCTTCTTGTCCTCTCTCTCTCTCTCTCTCTCTCTCTCTCTCTCTCTCTCTCTCCCTCCCTCTCTCTTTCTCTCTCTCTCTCACACACACATACAACTTTTGTACAAAGAAATAGGTTTCATTGTGATATTTTCAAGTAATTATACTTTGTTCTTATAACTGAGTAGCTCATAGAGACACTGCCAATGAACCAGTACAGAGATCCAACCAACAGTGGATTAGAGCCAGTAGGAAGAGTTGGGGAGGAAGTCCTCTGAATTACAAAAGCAAAACATCCACTGACTTCAACAGGAGTCTAAGGACAAGGAAGTGAGTTCCACTAAAGATAAACTCGGCCACCAAAAGTGCTGGTTTCAGGGAAGCAGAGCTTTCCAGAAAGGGGTGGCTCTGTGGGTGTCAGTCAGGGTTCAGAGCTCCAGCATAGTGACAATTGGTAGAACATTCCTAAAGGGGTTCAGGAGTAGCAGTCGCTAATGGAAAGGAAGTTGGCTAGAGCAGGTGAACAAAGTGTGGACAGGGATGAAGTAGACGAGTGAGACAAGTGACTCCGAGAGAGGGTGAGGAGGGCAGCAGATAGGTCCTTGCCTACCTCTGTGGCCTCCTGGTCTCCTGTTGCATGATGCCAGCAGAAGTCTTCATTAGTTCATGTGAGTCATTTATAGAAAGAAATGGTCATCAAGAATGATTCAAACCTAGAACTGGTGTACCCGTCTATAATGAAAGCCCCAGACAGTAATTCAATGGTTCTCACTTCCCTGCCTGGGGAAGCTGTGTTCCTGCAGTAGAGTGGTCCCTTCACCCTTCGAAGACTCCTCTGCTTCCCTTCATTCCTCTATGAAAAACCTCACCAAGTCCCCTCCTGCAGGCAAAGAGCATGAACTGTCTTCGTGACATTTACACCGTGTGGGAAGCATGATGCTCCCGTGGACATTTGTAGAACGAGTTAATATATTCATACTCAAGTCTTCTCAGTAAGTCCGGTTTCCCAGAGCCTACGAACAAAGTAAGAGAATCAGATATCCCCGCCAAGAAGCAGTAGTTGTCATATTATGATCTAAAGTACCATTTTCACATTCACGGGCCCTCTCCCACTCCTTCACTAGGGCCTGGAGCTGCAGCTCCTTTTGGCCAGCATCCACAGCAGGCAGGGGTGGGAAGGGGAAGGAAGAGGAGGGGAGGGGAGTGGAGGGGAGGCTGTGTATTGGGTGGGGAGACACTACTCTGGACAAACAGAACTCAGATAAGCTATTCATGTTCCCGCCAGGAGCTCCTCATGGCCAGCTTTGCCACATGTCCCGAAAGACCCAGTACAGCCACCTGCTGAGAATCAGTGACCAACAGAAGTTGGTAGGTCAGCTTGAGAGCTACAGCAGGCAAGAACAGGGGCAGCACTGTCTGAACCATGGGTGCCAGTGGTTGCCTTGGCATGCTCCCTAATTATGATGTTCTCACTGACTTGAAAGAGCCACAATTAGTTCTAGAAAGAACTCTGGGGAGATGGGTCCTGCAGCTGGTTTTGCCTCTTCTAGAGCACCCTAGTAGTTAGACAGATATTAGGTGATAGCTGTGGGTATCCAAGGAGACTCCCTAAGAGGGAGATATCAGGCCAAGGCATCATCTCTGAATTCCTGCATCAATCCAAGGCTTGATCCTGTCAGCGTGGCTCGTACCTTGGAGGATACGCATTTTTTGCAGCAAACAGGTGTCTTGCTAGACATGGTGTGACTGGAAGTCAGGAGTGGGAAAGAAAACTTGCTATCCTGATTCCCAAATCTTGCTCCCATCATACTTGTAAGAACAAATTTTTGTCAAAAAGAAACTATTTCCAAGAGAATTGGGATGGAGGTGTCATCTTATTACCAGGTCAATAGGAAGAGGTATTAATTAATAAAAGGATTCTAGGGTGAGAGTTAGAGCAAAGAATGATGCGCTCTCAGTGGCAATAGCATTCTTACAACTAGCATGCCGTGTGGGATGAGAGGGCAGGGAGAAGAGTGCAGGAAGCACAGATCTCAGATACCTGCAAACCCAGGTTCCCACTTACAAACTCTGCACCTGTGGGCAAGATCTGCATACTCTCCAAAGGCATTTCCCCAACTGGAGAATGGAAACAAAGTGTTTTTCTTAGCTGGGGATTTTAAGATGGTCATTGTCAGTTGTCGGGAATAAGAGATGCTTTCTGAGAGGGAGCAGCGGAGCTTGGCAGTTGTTACATGGTGTTTTAAGTCACTCTTCCAAGAACTCCCTGGTCATGTTCACTAGACACATCTCCGGGGAAAAAAAGCTCCCGCATCCCACACTGAGATACCAGTGGCCAACCAGGTGGCAAGGGGTGCCAGCTCCTTCTGCCAGGTCTATCTGGAGCCACACTGCTCAAGTAAGTACATGGCACCCATTCCATTCATTTCCATTGTTGGGGACCAAGCAGAGACTGAACTGAGGTTTCTAACAGCTATGCTCCAAGGACCCTTAGGGGATGAGATGGGCAACCACATTCCTTCCATTGACTCAGAAATACTTAATCCCCTTAGCACTGTGTTCCTGCTTCTTAACTGGCCAGCTGCAACTGCACTTGGTGACATTGACTTCTGACATGCAGAGATACCTGGCCAAGCTACGCCTGCCTGGATGAGATACACATTTCTTCTGGTAGCATGCTATGCACAAAGCCAGTCATGTGGCCGCCTACAAAGAAATGAGTCCATCATTTGACCATAGGTTGGATCCAACTGTGGTCATCAGCCCTCAAAAGTCTTGGTTGCCGCCTGAAGGGTGCCTGAGGGAAGCAGAGAAGTGGGATGATGGCTAAGGGGAATTAGGATAGCAAGGGTGGCTGAAAACACCTGCGTGTTTGCCCAGCGGTCCCGTAGTGGGAGCAGAGATGGCAACAACAGAACAAAACACTCGTCAGGCAAAAATGAGATGAGAACCAGAGCATCACTGAGGACCCTGGCTTCAAGGAAGGGAAGAAGAAACCACCCCTTCCAGAATGGGAGGGAAGAAAAAAAAGCTGGGTGGTGTTGCCACCAAGTGTTTAGATTTGGTAGTGGGAGAAAAACACTAGAGTATTAAATCTCATGCTGGGTTTTGGAATGGATGCTGTATTTTGTTTGCAATGAATATGGGGCAATGAAGTTAGCTGATAGAATCACGGGGTGGGATGAATGAAGCCAAACAAATGGAGATGAGTGACTGTTCCTTGAGGAAGGCAAAGAGCTCACCTCAGCAGCAGGGCAGCTGGCAGGGCCCACCTCCTGCTTAATATTGAATGTCATGAGCCTGAAGTAAAAAAGGTTATGGTAGGAAAGATGTGCCATTTGGATCTACCCAGCTGGGGAGACTTACCCAGAAACGCTCATCTGCATGCCTAGGTTCACACAGGACTAAGTCGCAACGGGGGGGGGGGGACGTAAGAAGGAAAGAGAGGAGAGAGTTGAGGGTGTTTGTGGGGGAGTGATAATAACACGGGAGAACCATGGGATTTGGGGAGAGGAAAGGAAAGAGGGGAAATTGTGTAAACTATATTTTAATTGAAATATATTAAATGAAAAATAATGGGCCATTGCTCTGACCTCAATAAAAGGTGTAAAGTCACAAAGTGTAGACAAAAAAACAATGATATGGTCATTAACATGGACAGCTTCATGAAACCAAGGAGAGCATCATCTGAGAAAACAATAAGTGAATTCATGTTTAAGACTTGAGGCAATGGCAAGTGGGTACCCCAAAACAGAGTTCTTAATGCTTAACTCATAGGCTATTAAATGCATGAATCTTAAGTGTGTAGTTCATAACTTTTGTACTCATTTTTCTCCACACTTTATATCAGTCTAGAAAGTTCTTTAATGACTCTTTTCTGTCAGTTGTCGCTCCTTCTTCCCAGTAGTGTCAAGCATCGTCCCAATTGCTGCTGCTGTAGCTGACGCTGTTGTGGTTTGAGGATTTCTGTCAATATAATTGTCCGGAATGTCTTATTTGGGATTTGGGTTCTTTCCCAAGTAATGAAATTAACCCATGTTGCGCTACACGCCAGTCATTCTTATTTTAACTGCTAAATGGCATTTCCTTGGGAAAATACACCACAACATGTTTACCTTCTCTACTATCTTTCTCAGTATAACAGCCTATTATATATTAGATGAATGCTTAGTTTCATAAGAAATGTCTTGGGTGTCCTCCAAGATGAGCGTCACACTTTACACCCCAACTATAGATGTTTTAAAAGTCTTAGCCACTCCACATCCCATCCAGCATTTAACATTTTCAGCCTTGTTGATTTTAATGACCTAATTGAAAGTGATGTTTTCGTAGTGTTTGGTGCTTTGACCTCCAAGCGGCTGCTGCTTTTGAGTAATCACCCTGTGCTTCTCTCGCCATTTTCCTATCTTGTTTTATGCAGCGTCCGTTTTCAGTTGTTCTTATCTTTGCTTGCTGGGCTGAGGAGCTTCTGTTTATTGATTTTTGTAAATTATGTGAATTCTAGGTGAGACTCACAATTTCCTGTATGGGAACCTGGTTGTCCCATTAAACTAACTTGCACAATGTGGACCACATTGGATTCTTTTGGCAACTTAAAAGTCAATTGACTCTCCATATAAGGATCTGTTTCTGGATTCTCCCAAGCATGTCTAACTTTCTGACGTCATGACGTGGCATTCATTGTCATTGTTCTGGCTAGTTTTATGTCAGCTTGACACAAGCTGATCCTCTGAGAGGAGAGAACCTCAGTTAAGAAAATAGCTCCATAAGATCAGGTTGTAGGCAAGCCTGTAGGGCATTTTCTTAATTAGTCCATTTAGGTGGTGCCACCCTTGGGCTGGTGGTCCTGGGTTCTATAAGAAAGCAGGTTGATTGACAGTAAAGATGAATGGACTAAAGGGCAAACTGTGTGACTCAACAGACCACACTACAGATTTTTCTCTATCTTATTGTTTGTTTCTTATTTTGTTTTTGTTTCTGCTTTGTTTTGTTTTAGTTTTTAGTTTTTCTTTTAAATTTGGGGTTTTTTTGGAGGGGAGGTTGCAAGGGCAGAAGGTGGATGTGAGGGGACAGGGAAATAAATGGGACCAGAACACATGGTGTGAAATCCACAGAGAATCCATAAAAGTTAAAAATAATTAAAAAGAAAGAAGAAAGGAAGGGGAGGGAGGGAGAGAGCGAGGGAGGGAGGGAGGGAGGGAGGAAGGAGGGAGGGAGGGAAACACAGAGAGAGAGAGAAAGAGAGAGAGAGAAAGAGCAGGCAGAGCAAGCCAATAAGCACCACCCCTCCATGATCTCCACATCAGCTCCTGCCTCCAGGTTCCTGCCTTGTTTGAGTTCCTGCCCTGACTTTCTTCAGTAATAAACAGTGATGTAGAAGAAAGAGTAAGCCAAATAAACCCTTTCCTCCCCAAGTTGCTTTGGTCATGGTGTTTCATCACAGCAATGGTCCTTAACTAGAACAGCCATCTACAAAGTTCACACATGGGAACCATGCAATTGAGTTAAAAAACAAAACAAAGCAAAACAAAAAACTCACAGTGTTTTACGTTGGTTTGCAAATTGCATCAGGCCACATTCTTAGCTATCCTGGGGTGCATGTGGCCAATGGGCTGCAGGTTGGACATTCTTGATTCCATTGTCTATTTGACAGTCTGTGTCCAGGCTCTAATGTCTTAATCACTCTTGTTTTGTAAGGACCTGTTGCTAGGAAGCAAATGTCCTCTAATATCACCTTTTTCAAAATTTTTTTAGCTATTCTGTGTCTTTTGTAATATTTTCTGTGTTTAAAATCAGCTTACAAATGTCAACTCAAGTGTCTAGTGGGGTTTTGTTTAAGAGTGCATTCCTGCCGGGCAGTGGTGGCGCACGCCTTTAATCCCAGCACTCGGGAGGCAGAGGCAGGCGGATCTCTGTGAGTTCGAGACCAGCATGGTCTACAGAGCTAGTTCCAGGACAGGCTCCAAAGCCACAGAGAAACCCTGTCTCGAAAAAACCGAAAAAAAAAAGAGTGCATTCCTTTAGAATGATTTAGGAAGAAGTGACATCTCAATATTTTATCTCTTTGAAATTATAATTGACGTTACTTTAAAGTTTTCATTTCCCAGGTTTCATTGCTACTATGAAGAAACATTTATATTCTACATACTAATTCTTGTATATAAATTCTATGTTCTAAAATTGAATTCTATGAGTACCAGCATTCTTTCACATTTTGTCTTAGAATAAGTTTTAGTTATTCATGCATGATATTTATGACTTTTATTTCTCTACGTCAGTTTGCTTCATATTGGCTGAATAGATGTCCTTGCCATGCCCTCCTTCTTGTTCGTAGAAGGAATAAACTTATTTTTATGCCTCTCTTATTTCTCCCCCTGAACAGTAAAAACCTTCTGAGTAGGAATCAAAACTTCTCACAGATGCATTTGTCATCATCCCTGACACAGTACAAGTCTGGCATTTCGGAGACATTTGATAAATACTTGCTGACGTGTTTATTAGGTGAGCTACAGATTGCAAAAATGCCTTGGGGCCGCTGTTTTGATTCTTGGCCAGATTTCAGTTCTTAAAATGAAGTGACAACTCATAAGCAGGCAGCCAGCCACTGATTAAAAAAAATTCTTTAAGCAATATTAGTAGTTTCATATACTGAGTTTTATGTAAACATTGTGATAGAATGCCAAGGCAAGCCCAAGAGTTCTCTTTGATGTGGCCTGACTGAAGCAACTTAAAGGAAGACGAAGGACACTGTTGGTCACCATGAAGAAGGGATGGAGGCTGGAGCTCCATCCACCATGGCGAAAGCTAGTGTGACCAGCTTAGTACATTGATGGATCAGAAAGCAGAGAGCTGAGCTGTGGCCCCTTCTTTGGGGTTTGCTGGTGTGAGATTATCTGTTGCCTATGTTTTCATGGGTGCAGCTAATTTCCTTGGGTTGGACTTTTTCTTCTAGTACTTTTTGTAAGTCTGAATTTGTGGATAGGTATTGTTTTAATCTGGTTTTGTCATAGAATATCTTGTTTTCTCCATTTATGGTGATTGAAATATTTGCTGGGTATAGTAATCTGGGCTTGCATCTGGGGTCTCTTATTGTCTGCAGCACATCCATCCAGGACCTTCTTGCTTTCAGGGTTTCCATTGAGAAGTTGGGTGTAACTCTGATAGGTCTGCTTTTATATGTTACTTAGCTCTTTTCCTTTGCAGCTCTTAATATTATTTCTTTATTCTGTATGTTTAGTGTTTTGATTATTAAATAGTGAGGGGACTCTTTGGTTCAGTCTATTTGGTGTTCTGTAAGCGTCTTGTATTTTCATAGCCATGTCCTTCTTTAGGTTGGGAAAATTTTCTTCTATGTTTTGTTGAATATATTTTCTGTGCCTTTGATCTGGAGTTCTCCTTCTTCTATCCATATTATTCTTAGGTTTGGCCTTTTTATTGTGTCCCAGATTTCCTGGATGCTTTGTGTTAAGAATTTGTTGGATTTAGCATTTTTTGACCACTGTATCCATTTTCTCTATTATGTCTTCAATGCCTGAGACTTGTTGGATTTAGCATTTTTTGACCACTGTATCCATTTCCTCTATTGTATCTTCAGTGTCTGAGACTCTCTCTCTTCCATCTCTTGTATTCTGTTGGTTATGCGTGCATCTGCAGCTCCTGTTCATTTACCCACATATTCCATATCCAGAATTCTCTCGGTTTGTGTTTGCTGTATTGCCTCAATTTCAGTTTTCAAGTCTTGAACTGTTTGCTTCACCTGTTTGATTGTATTTTCTTGGTTTTCTTGCATTTCTTTAAGAGATTTATTGACATCGTCCATTTTTTTGGTTTGTCTTTTCCTCCCTTTCTTTAAGGGAGTTTTTCATTTCCTCTTTAAATGTCTCTGTCATCTTCATAAAGTTACATTTAAGGTCATTTTCTTCTGCTTCTTCTGGGTTAGGATGTTCAGGTCTTCCTGTTATATGACCACTGGGACCAAGAGTGGCTCCCTAAGTTAGAGGCAGCAACTGCAAAGATAGGTCCAAGAGAGGATCACCAAGACACAGACACCGACTGCAAGGATTGGACCAAGAGGCAAAGACACTGCCTGCACCAATTGGAGGAAGAGATGAGTAGGTGCCAATGCAGGAATACATTCAACAACCTAAAAAGCAACATAGCAAAACTGTCCAAAGGTCAAGCATACACAGCATTTACGTTATTAAATAATTTATTTATCTTTATTTTATATGCATGTGTTTTGTCTGCATGTGTGTCTTTGTGAGGATATCAGATCTCCTGGAATTGGAGACAGTTGTGAGCTGCCATGTGGGTGCTGGGAATTGAGCTCAGGTCCTCTGGAAGAGTAGCGAGTGCTCTTAACCACTGAGACATCTCTCCAGCCACCACATTTATTTTTTTTAAAAAAAATATTGTATTGAGGCTTCCATAACTGATCCAAACAGTAGAATATCTTCTCTGTGTTGTTTTGTGGAACACAGGCTAAAATTATAATTAAAGAAATACCAGATTTTTTTTCAGGACTGGGCCATTGACTCAGTGCGTAAGAACACTTTCTTCATAAATGTGAAGACCTGAGTTCAATCCACAGCACTAATGTAAACAGCCAAGAATGATTGCTTCTGCCTGTAACTTCAGCTTTCAAGGACAGAGACAGTAGATCCTGAGAGTTCTCTGGCCAGCCAGTCTAGCCAAAATGGTGAACATCTAGTTCAGTGATAGACAGTCTCAAGGCAATAAGGTAGAGTGCAATAGAAGTCATACCATGTACTGCTCTGGCCTCTGCTTGTGCATACATGGGCACACACATCCACATATTTCCATGCACGCATGTATAACACACACACAGTATAAAATTTACAGATAACACAGCATCTTTTGTTACTGCTTTTCAAATCTGGTAAGATACAAATGACATAAGACTCTACCATTTGAATCATTTTTAAACACACAGTTGTAAGTGACCAAAGGATGCCCAGTCCCAACTGGTACATCTACAATACAACCCCTACACCTAAGGCTCAGGGAACATTGTCGAAAAGAGGGGGAAAGATTGTAAGAGACAGAGGACCAGGGTGTCTGCTGATAGACAGCGTTTTCTAGACATGACAGGGATGCTGCCTCCATGGGATCTCAACCATAGGGCAGGCTAAATGAGACCTATATAGTGCATCACACCAGTTGGCATGCCAATGTAGATAGGAAAACTTTACCAGATCTTATCCCAGACAAAGAGCGTTAGCTACTGAAAGAGGAAGAAGCAGCCTTCTCCAGGGACTAGCCCCCTTGTAGGTTATCCAACTCCAGCTAGTCAGCCCTAAACACACATACATAAGAGCAATGCTAAACGGGCTCCATAGGTTATATATACTTATGTATGAATATACGTGTAATACTAGTAATTACAGGAGAGATTATAAACTTGAGGGGGATGGGGAAGGACTCAGGGGTAGCAGGAAGTGTAGAAATGAGGTAAATACAGTCAGTGCATATATGAAATTCTCATATAGATAATGTAAATATCTATATAAGGTGATGTAAATATCTAATATATTAAATGCAAACAATTAATGTAAATTAAAAATACAGTTCAGTGCCACCAAATGCATTTGTGTCGTGCAACCATCATCATCATCACAGTCCATCTCCAAAAACTTCTCACTCCTTAGAAACGAAACTCTTTGGTCTCTACATTAACACTCCTCATTCCTCCCTCCTTCCAGCCCCTGGCAATCATCACTAAGCTTTCTGTCTCTACGAAATTGACTGCTCCAAGTGACTCCTATAATGCAGTCATACAGTCTCTGTCTTCTTTTATGACTGACTGGTTTCTTTCCTTATCATAATGTCCTCTCAGCTCACCAGCATTGCAACATGTACCAGAGTCCTCTTCTTCTATGGAAAATTGTGTTTTACTCTACATAACACATTTGGGCTGATTTGCTAAGAGACACCTGAGCTTTCTTCTGCCCCTGGTCTGTTGCAAAAAGGGCTGCTATGGCTCACAATGCTTTATTTACTATATATTTCACTGTGTTTCTATTCCTGGCACTGAAAAAAATAGCCCAAAACTTTTTCCCCCCACAATATGCTTTCTACTTATTAAAGCTCCCTACCTCTGACTAAAGCACTTAAAAGCCTTATACATTGTGTGTCAACGTTTATCAGAAACAGTGGCTCCACCCTTTCAACCATCTGGCGGTCACATAGAACCTTCTAGGGAGCTGTCTATTCCTCCTTCCCCCGCTCAACTTCTCTTTGTCTATAACAAGCTTCAGACATCCATACATGCTCTCAGAAGGGAAACAGAGTGACTCGAGTTTAAGGGCCTTTTTTTCCCAACCAGAAAAAAATACTCTCCTCTCAAGGGAAGAGATTTTCATCGAGCGTTTGAAATATTGCAATTGCAGCCTTGACCTGGATAAAATTTTATTGCTCTCCATCAAAATTCCTCCAAGATTTAAGAGCAAAGAGGAGGCACCTCACTTTCTCTTAGAAGCAGAGAAGCATGAATTGACATGATCTCAAGCTGTTTTAGCGAGGAGAAAGCACACAGATGCTCTTAGGAATGAGAAATCGTGCTGGTCAGTCAAACCACACAAGGTGGGAGGGAAGGGCTACATGGAGCACAGAAGCAAAGCCTCAGCCTCCACCTCTGGAAAGGTGCTGCTGGCTGGAGCACAAACTGAGTATCAAGACATTGAAACGCTTGCTCTGTGTACAGGACGCAAAGCTCACATTACGGTCTCATTATGCTTGCATTACACCCACCAGCTCCAGGCAGACCCCGCCTCCCTTTAGACAGCTTACAGCTTCTGATTGCATGGAATCTAGTTCTCCCAAGCCCTCTCCAGCCCACTCATTGCTCTGACCTTCCAGATTTAACTAAAAGCAAACAAAACTAGATCCTTCACCTAACACCCCTGCTTGTCCCCTCCCTGGCTCTCTCAGCTATAGTTGATGGAAAGTACTAGAAACGTCTCTTTCCTCGTCATTGTTGACTACAGATCTCCCCCTTTCACAGAGTTATTGAACTTTGAACATCTTCACTTCTGAGCCTTTTTTCTTCTCCACTTTGCGTTAGTCCAGACCTAGAGCTCCGTGTCTTTCCCTTAAACTCTCAAAGCATCAGTCCCTGAGACAGGCATGCTGAGTAGGTTTTACAAAGGGAGGTAACAGCCCTGACAAACTCCCCAGAACTGGATACAGAAGTTTTTACCTTCTCTGTTCTGTACGTCTTGCTAGGTCCTCTCCTTGACACGTCTTTGGTTATGGAAGGAATACAGAGGAATGGAGAGGTATATTTCCCTGTGCACTCTGGAAGTATCCACTCAAAGCTGTGCTTTCATTAAGTCTTATTTGGTTAATGGCAGCCAACCCCAGAAATTCTCCAGTGACCACTCAACATCAAAAACAAAACAGGGCATTGAGATGCCTCAGTATCACCCCTTCCCTAAGAGTCATCAGAATCAAGCTCACTTTGCCCACCCAGGTCTAACCTTCTGTGGGGTGAATCAGGCCCGCTCTGCCTGCCCAGATCTAACCTTCCTTGAGGTGAATCAGGCCCACTCTGCCTGCCCAGTTCTAACCTTCCGTGGGGTGTTGCACTTTTATAAAGATCGAAAGAGTCAGCCGCAAATCAAGGAAAAGTCCTGTTCAAGATGTAGACTCTCCAAGATGAGTCTCTTGTTGGTAGGATGCCTATAAAGGTGAGATCTAGGTCGACATGACAACTCCCCCCCCCAACATGGTCTCCTGCTCGTCCATCTTTGGATCAGATCATGTATAGACCCACTGGGAGTCATAGAACTTGGGAACTCAGACACAGAGTCCATCCAAGCAGTATCCAGGAATAAGAATCTGGAAGCCTTAGTCTGGTCCAGGGACAAGTCTGCCCTGGCATGGTTCCTCCTTTGTTCCCAGGGCCTGCTCACTGAATATCCTTGGAAATGAGAGTTCTCATGTGAGTTGACCACATTAGAGAAGCCCTGGTCAGGCTGGTACTCGCGTTCAGTCATCCTGGTAGCACATCCCTCACTGCTATAAATGACTCACCCGGCATTTGGCTTCACAGACTCTCTCTTCTTGCAAGGCTTGTTGGTTTGAGTTAGCACCCTAGCCCCAAGCACCTTGATCCAGGGCCTAACCTAGGCCAGGTGCCCTCACCAAGGCAAAGGCCACATGGTGTTGAGGCTCTTTGGTGATGAGTCAGCTAGTCCTTCCCAGATTCCCCCTCCAGTTCCCCCAAATCCCAACGTTCAGTCCAAGGAAATAGAAATTGCCCTTAAAAACTCAAACAGGAAGGGATTTAATTCAGAGAATTAGGTC
Organism: Ondatra zibethicus; assembly: GCA_004026605.1. NCBI lineage: Eukaryota > Metazoa > Chordata > Mammalia > Rodentia > Cricetidae > Ondatra > Ondatra zibethicus. The sequence continues at coordinate 66,665 of PVIU01002527.1, read as the reverse complement.
TTTTCAAGTTCATCAAGAGGACTTAAGGATCAGGTTCCAAACTGGTCATCCTGAAAAGTCCCTACAGAACTCAAACAGGTCCTCCACGAGAACTCCTCCTCCAGACAGTAACTGTAGCCACAGAAACAGAAATACAACACCCTGTCAACTGTCTCACTTACCCAGAAAACCGGCAAGCAGACAGCCCAATCTGCAACTAAGATTCAAAGTTAGAGCAAGAAGCTATGAACAGCATCAAGTCTTCTTTATCCCAGGACCGTGGAGAATGAGCCCTGACACCATCTGTCACATTCTCACTTATTTCTACAACCATCTCATGCGTTTCTACAACTATGTTTTTCTCAAGGAGGGAGGGGGAGAGATGACCTTCATTTCACTTCTAACTTAAGTGTGTGTTTGTGCACACCAAATTGTATGGTTGTCAAAGTCAAATTACATCCTCAACTCTGCCTACAGGAAGCCTGAGAAATGTAGTTTGTAGTCTTCCAACCTCCCCAACAAGAAGAAAGCTGAGATAGAAGTGGGGTGTCCCACACAAAGGACCCAGCAGCAATTCCGTCACCCCTACTTTACAGACAAATGCTCCAGGACTCAAAGAGGACAGATAAGTCCATACCTAAAACATAGAAAAACTTTGAAAACACATCCAACTCATATGTTGTTTATTCTGTTGTTCTGAGATTCGTTCACATAAATGAGTGGTTTGTTCCCAGAAAAAGCCTTTTTCCCTTGGATCTCAAGTGGCCGCTGCAGCTCGGTTACAGTCGCCTGTGGACTCTTGCTTCTTCTAATGCCACTCCACTTGTTTGGGATTCAGAATTACAGAAGAATGAGCAGTGGATGGGCTCTAACCGTGTTGAGCCTCTCCCATGGATTCGCTCACATGTGCTTAACCCAATAAGTATATTTTTGATTTCTCTCTTTAGTGTCTGCTCTGTCTCCCTTTTTGAGTCTCATATCCTAGAAAGTCCCCTTGGGCATGGTATCTCTTTCCTATCCTTCTAACCTTCATGACAGTTGCATGTTGATTTCAGCTGAAGCCTCTTCATGTATGTCAGTCACCTACTTCTTTAAATTAGTGGCCTCCCATCCTCATGATAGCCTTCTTGGCTCCTTTTCATCCCTGACTAAAGGCCGTTTTAAATAATACTAGGATATCTGAAAATTAAGGTCAGAGAAAGGCAAGAGCCATTATCTACCAATCCTGGAGAACATGGTTAGGAGTTCGTACTTTATTCTAAATATGATAGAAAATTATTAGAGGAGATATTAATCACACAGCTTTTCATATGTTAAGATCATTCTGGCTGCTATGTGGGATAAACCATAGTTTTGTGTATGTATGTGTGTGTGTGTGCACTAATGGGGATAAAAAAAATACAGAAACATGGAGATCTGCCAAGAAACTCCTGGTAAGAAACGTGGATGCTTGGGTTGAAACACAGCCTCCTCTAAAATATACATCTACATAAGAACTCTGAGAACCCATAAATATAAAATATTTGAAAGGGGGTGTTTGAAGATGCAACTAAGCTAAGAATATCAAGATGAGACCACCCTGGATCATCAAGCAGAGCCCTAGATGTAATGACAAGTGTCCTTATATGACAGAAGAAGAAGACAGAGACAGAAGGAAAATTCATGTGAATACAGGGACATGTGAAGTCGTGTCAAAAGTCAGGATGTCTGGAGTCCTCAGAAGCTAGACCCTTCTGAGTGTGGCACACCCAAAATCTTGAATTCAGACTTCAGAAAGAAACTCTGGGAGGAGTTTCTTCAAGGAAAAAAAAGTTGTTTTTGGTTTTTCAAGACAAGGTTTCCTATAAAGCTCTGGTTGTCCTGGAACACGGGTTAAAACAACAAACATTTATGATTCCATACATTTATGTTCTGGTAGTGACTTAGCTGGACATGAGGCTAAATCTTCATTGTCAACCTGACTGACTTTAGACTCACTTGGGAAACATACCCCCTAGGAGTGTCTGTGAGGGTGTTTTCAGAGAGATTTCACTGAAGAAAGATGGCCCATTCTGAATTCAAAAAGCACCATACAGAATGGCTGAGGTTCTGGACTGGGTAAAAAGGAAAAAAAAAAAAAAACAGAGAAAGTAGACTGAGCAAGAGCATGCACTTCTCTCAGCTTCCTGACCATGGGTGCAATGCCTGCAGCCACCTCACACTCCTGTCACTGACATTTCCCCACCCTGGTGGACTTTATCCTCTCAGACTTGGAGTCAGAATAAGTATAGCTTATATAAGTCAGAATAAGCTCTCTTCTTCTGGGAGCTACTTTGTCAGTTATTTTATCACAGCAATAAGAAAAATTATCAGTGTCCTATAACTATGAGTCAGGCTTTCTCTCTATGTGTGCCTGTGTGTCTGTGTGAGCGCGCACAAGCGTGCACGCAAGCATGTGCATGTTTGCATGTGTGTTCATCTATGTATGGTGCACATGTGTGCATATGCAGGTAGAGCTCAGACAACCTCGGAGAGTACACAGCAGGTGGCAAGCTGCCTAGAGCACACCAGGGATCCTCCTGTCTCCACTTCTCCAGCACTGGGATTACAAGCACGTGCCATCACACCCAGCATTTTTACATATGTTCTTCAGATAGGACTCAAGTCTTTACTCTTGTCATCCCATTAACCCTGGGTCAGGTTTTCTCATGAAGTTATAGTCAAGGTATCGGCTGAGGTTGACTTTATCTGAAAGTGTGGCTAGAAATGATGGTTCCACGTCTCAGATATGGCGATCGCAAGGTTTGTTGCAGACTTCAGTTCCTCACCAGGGGTATTTGTCCAGAAGAAAGTATCTTCGTGACATAACAGTCAGGTTCTCCCACAGCTGACGAGTATACCCTGAAACTCACCACAGTGTCAACTATAGTTTTGAGTAACTCACACTCAAGGGATGAGAAATTAAAATGAAAACTAATATAAAGATGAAGACAGATGACATGATTTGGGATACACTTCAAAGATATTGTAAAGACTTATGATTGCATGAAAAAAGAGAAGTATTAAAATGTCTACATATTTTTGACCCATGGAACAAGAAGAATAACAATACCATTTAACAAGAGAAAAAGAAGTTCAGAAGGTAGGAAAATCAAGTTCTGCCTTGGCCTTTTATGTTTATGATTAAAGATTCAAGTTGACATATTGAGTAAATAAATAGGCTTACAAGTTTTGGGACAAAAGATGTCAAAACTTGAGCTAGAAATGTAGGCATTATCCAAAAAACAGCCTATTAAATTGTGTTATTATTTGAGATCTCCTGGGAAGTAAGAAGACAATAAAAGATCTTAATACTAAGTCCTAGGAAACTCGAAATTTCATTATGTAAATTGATCAAGAACACTAAAGAAGACTGAGAAGGTATGACCAGAAAGGTAACAGAAAAAAGAAAAAGTAGATTCCTTAAGCCAAAGCAGTTCATGGTTTTGAGAAGCAAGTGTTACTGATTCAAACAAAAAGTTGAGTACTGGTGGTAACAAGGTGGATGACTTAGTTGGGGTTCCATTGCTGTGATGAAACACCATGACCAAAAGCAAGTTGGAGGGGAAAGAGTTAATTTGGCTTACACTTCCACATTATAGTCCATCACTGAAGAATGTCAGGAAAGACACTCACACAGGGCAGGAACCTGGAGGCAGGAGCTGGTGCAGAGGCCATGGAAGGGTGCTTCTTACTGGTTTGATCCACATGGTTTGTTCAGTCTGCTGTCTAATAGAGGCCAGGACCACCAGCCCAGGGATGGCACCACCCACAATGGATTCTATTCACCTCATCAATCACTAATTAAGAAAATGCCCTACAGGTCTGCCTACAGCCCTGTCTTATGGAGGCATTTTCTCAACTGAAGTTCTCAGATGGCTTTAGTTGACATAAAACTATTCAGCACAATTGATGTCCTTGTTGCCCTCCCCAAACATGGTTGGTATGGAGGAGTAAGTTACAGGTAGCTGGGGAGACAATAGGAGCTAGAATATGGAGAAATAAAACAGATGCAAGCCTCTCAAAGAGTGTTGCTACCAAATGGCCAGAAACATGGGACAGTAACTAGAGCTATCCCATCAGAACAAGAGGGTTCTGAAAGGAGGAATCTTATGTAGAATCAGGGTATATTCACACTGCGGCAGGAAAGAGACTGTCACAAGTGTCTGATGGATATTGTGGTGTGAGTATAAAGCCATTGTCTCTGTTTGGTCCCTGCGATAGACCCCCAAAATGTCTGAGCTTGCAAGGCCCAAGGGGATTCATTCTGTTTCAAAAAAACAAAACATCAACAAAAAACAGAGCAGTTTCCCACATGCCCTATGCCACAATTGCTTGACAGCCCTTCTTTCTTGGAGACTGTCAGCTCCAGAAAAATAGGATGGTACTAGATTTGTTCAACATGGCTCTCCCGTGTCTGGAGCAGGAATTGTGGAAAGGCAGTTAAATGGGATTATTTCACCACTTGGTCCAGCCAATCGTCATAAGAAACAAATGCTAGCCTTTTACTTATGCTAGCCTTTACTTACCAGTCCTCATAGAAGCTCTATAAAGCCAGTACTATTCTTATCCTCCATTTTGGGTAAACTGAGGCACAGAGAGATGAAGCAATGCATCACCTTTGTGTCACTATAACAAAATACCTGATTCAGAAGTCTAAAATGATGATGATGATGATGATGATGATGATGATGATGATGATGATTTTAAAGGTCTGTTTAGCTCATGATTTTGGAGTTTGAATATCCAAGGTTCAATTGGATGACCTCATTGATTTGGCCTCCAGTGTGGCCAGTGAATGGCAGAACATCCCTGTGAAAGGGCACATAGGAATAAGTAGTTACCTCTCGGGTGGGAAACAGAGAAGATCTGGTGTCCCACAATCCTTTTGAAGAACATACCTCCAGTTTACCTAAGAGCCTCTTATTTGGCTCCACCTCTTAAAGGTTCCATGGCACTTTCCCTATAACCAAGCCTCTAATCAAAATGGATTAGAGGCACTGGAACCACACCCACACCATAGCAAGTAATTTGCTCCTGGCTCCAGAGTGAGTAGGTAAAAGACAAGATCCTAATCTAGCGCCAGGGTCTGCCTCTTAAGTCCTAGGCTGATGGGGTCATTGTCACACGCCTGGCACGCCACATACACGGTGTGTTTAGGCACTGATTAAACACCTGGGAAGTGGCAGTCCTTTACAGAAGAAGAATAATGAGCTGGGCTCCCTGCTCTTCTCATTCACTCTCCAAGAGGGAGACCCTGCCTAAGAAACCACAGCTGGCTTCCCTGCGTTTGCACACAAGAGCATTTCTAAAGGCAGCTGAGTCAGATGTAGGCAAATCCCCAACTTGTCCCACTAGGAGCCATGACTGACATTCACGTTGGTCTCAGAGAGGAGAGCACACAGCAACTGAGTCGTCAGTCTCAGTGAGGGATAGGGTAGGTTCTGGAAGGATGTACAGAGGAGTCGGCAGGTGCACTGCGTCCGGAAAGGCGCACAGACATTGTAGGTGGGCAAGGAGAAGAAAGGCTGCTGGACACAGGAAATAGGAAGCCCAGCACAAGGGCCTGGTGAAAGCAGGCACAGCTCCCGGTGCAGGGGCCTTGAGGTGTGGCTATGCTGAATCCTACACTCATGTGTGTCTAAATGTGTCCCATGCTGGCTTTAAGTTTGCTATGCAGCCAAGGATATCCTTGAACTTTTAATCCCCCAGTCTCCACCGCCCAAATATTGGGATTACAGACATTTGCCACCATGCCCAGTTTATGCTGTACTGGGGCTCAGACTCAGAGCTCTCTATATGCGAGACTCTGCCAACTCTACCAACTGAGCAACGTGCAGCCAAGGCATTTGACCTTGAAGCAGACCCTGAGATGAGACTATGCTCTTAGCCCTTTTAACCATCCAATCAGGAGAGCATTGTGGCCAAAGGTTAAGGGTCTCCCTCTGCCTCCTCTGCAGTACTATTCCAAGAAACTCCCTGGACTCACTAGTCTACTGAGAAGGCTGAGCTGAGCTATCAAGAACTCAGTGTGGCCAGAGAAGAAGGCAACTAACTCATGGCCACTGGCATGCGCACAGCTGCACATGACCCAGAGTCCCATCCAACCCGCAGCCACTGACTGATCTCTGCCACGTACTGTGACTGTCATTGAGCTCCCAGGGTTCAAGATCCCTTCATTCATTCTTCTAAGACAATTTTGCTTGCCTTTTTCCAAATACCATGCACAGTGATATTGCAGTGTGAGGAAGACAAGTATAATCCTGGCTTTTCTGGAGTCTCTATTATGAAAGATATGAATTAAATGACTCACCTTATAAGTACTTTGATCACACTGTTAAAAAAATGATAAAAGCACAAAGCACCTAGCTGGGCTGGATCTTGACCAGAAGGCCATTTAATCTGAGACTTGTTTTAGTGAAGAGGAAAAGGGAGAGAATTCTAGAGAATGGAATGGCATGTCAGAAGACTTGGAGGTAGAAGACAACTTCACATATGAGGAACTGGGACCGAGACCAGTAGAGATGGAGCATAGTGAAGGAAGCCACTGATGGGACAATGAGGCTCAGGGGATCAGAGACTCTATCTTACAGCATTTAGTTCAATGTGAAAAGGATTACCATAGTTCCTGTACAGAGGGTGGTTCCAGTGGAATGAGGAAACTCAGTCTCTTCAAGGAACTCAGAGGTGAAAGAAAGAAAGGAAGGGAGGGAGGAAGGGAGGGAGGGAGGGAAGGAGGAAGGAAGGAAGGAAAGAAGGAAGGAAGGAAGATGAAGTTGTTTGTCCATGAAGCCCCCTCAGCACAGGGCTTTATACATGCTAGTCATGAGTTGTATTCCTAGCCTAGAATATTACATGTTGGCAAAGAAGCCTGTGGAAAGAGAAGGACAAGGATGCTACTGAGGACTTCAACATGACCTCATCTGTATTGCTACACCCTCACTTACTCACCCCTTTACAATAGTGAACTCTAAGTACCAAGCTCTGATGGACTTCCCCCTCCATTGGTAATGCCCCATTAATGCATGTGGTTACAGTCTGTTATGTGAAAGAGGATCAGAATAGCTAAGCATGTATTCAGAACACTACTGAGTCAATTCCCAGCTTTCTTCTTCTCTGTCTTGACCTCTATATGTCTAGCCTTTAATTTGTCTGTGAGAAAACTGGGAATTAAATAGGCCAGGGCAATGTATGTTTCTACTGTGCCCAATAAATTGGATCTTTAAATTTAATTTCTTAACTAAGACTTTCTGTGCTCTAGGCTTTGGCAAACCTATGGTGGGAATGGCAAGTGGAGATTGCTAAGTGATGTGGATGGGATAATAGGTAGATTAGTGTGAGCTTACTCACACTAATAATAATAGTGAGTAATAGAGTGGACTCTTGTGAGCTATTATTTATAGGCAATTTACATTGGTATAGATCCTTGTATATTGACACACACATATTAAATATGTTCCTATTTTTGTTTACAATATTTGCACACTAGGCAAAGTTATTTTGTCATATTGTATGCATGCATGCATGCTTCTACCTCTGCTTAAGACACTTTCTATATTAAAACAATTTTAGGATATATTGATCATATTGCACTATTATCTCTAATCAAGATACTTATACATTGTTTACTTTTTGAGGTCATTGTCCTCATTTGCTGCACAGTTGTTTAAAGATTGTTTAATATTCTAATATGAAGTCTTAGACTTTAAGCTATATAGGTATTAAGAATTATAGGTCAATAGTCATCCATGTTTGTCATACTTATAGTTAGACTAATCATGTTCTTTAAATACATAGAGATTGTATTCTATATAGATAGGCAATCTTCAACCACTTCAAAGAACTGTAGAATATGGCATTTAAATAACTTTTGAGTTCTGTTGATGTGAGACACAATTGCTTCTGGCAGCATCAATCTATTCCTGAGAGAATGTTGAGCACCAAAGATACTCCACTTGGAACTTGTTTCCTTCTTGGCAAAATTGGCCTTTGGTCAAGGAACTGTTCATGCCTCAACCACTGACAAAATGCATGGTATCTGGACAGGACAAGCAGGATACAAAAAAAAGACTATCAAATCTTGCCAAGACAGGGTAAGACGGTTTTGAAAACTTTTCTTACCTCTGAAAATGGTCTGTTAGTTACTCTAGGTGTTAGCCAAAGTTGGTTGTTCCAACATTGTAAATGAGACTTTGGATGATTGCCCAAGTAGCTAGTTGTCTCTGTCATTTATTGCACATTTTGGAGGTTGCTTGATTACACTTCCTGTTTACTCAAGTAATATTATTTCCTTTCTCAGGTCTTCAATGGGGTTGAAGATTAGATAGTCATAGTTACTTTCCTCTCATGACTTGGCCAAGTTATTTCTAATACAATATTTAGACTCCTTAGGATAGAATAATTATTGAAACTTTCATCATATGTTTCTTGCTTGATACTGTTTATGCTGGTTTTAATTCTAATTTTTATACTTGATATTTGTTCTTATTGTATATAGTTTTGTATTAGGCTTAGAACTCTCTTATTTAAACAAAAGGGGGAGGTGCTGTAGGAATTCCTATGACCAGTAGCCTTTAATATACCAACCCACTTTGGCGTGGTCTCTTATACTATAAATGCCAATGTAAAGCACACATGTGCTCTTTCTTCCAGCAGCTGAAACTAATTGAAGCCAATTGTGTGGGGTGGCCTTATTGCTAGAAGCCCATGTCTTTAACATCTCCCTACCAAATGCTGATTGCAAGCCATAAGATACTACTGCTTGTTTAATTTCTTTTAGATCATTCATACCTATAGGTATCCATCTACATTCTTTGGATTCTTTTGGGCATTTAGAACTTTATGTTTTTCAGAGTTGATTACAGAATAGGAAGCTAAAACCCTGGGTAAGTCATCTCTGACTCTGACAAGTACTGGCATTGTTAAATCCTATCCTTGTACCTTCTTTCCCTGCTCATCAGCTCTGATAAGTTCCTCAATCATTTCAAATAGTTTTACTACTGTCATTTGTAAAGCCTGAATTTCTTGGCCTGTATATATTTCTAGTGATTTCATTGAAGCACCCAGCCTCTGGTCCTCATTCTGTACATGTGAAGTTTTTCCTTTAAAGATAACATCTCATCCTTGGATATTATTTAGATAGTGTGCAGGTTGGCTTCCTGGATAGATACTCTATCTGCTAACTTATCATAATTTTTAACAGATTTTTATTGTCAAATTCAACAGTATGAATTCTTTCAGTTAATATCTCAGTACCCTTTGACATGTATTGAATTTTATCTGTCAAATTGATGTTATCCTTTTCAATAGTATGAATTTTTCAGCTAAATTTTCATTTTTGATGGTATTAATCTTGTCAGCTAGCTGTTCATTATTAGTCTGTAAAGACTATAATTTCTAAAAGTGCCTCTTTCTTGGCTATGTTATCTAACCATTTTCTTAAGGATATAATATGAAAAAGAAAACTAAGTCTCAATATCCAATAAATAGATGTATCAGAAAAAACATATAAGTCTTGCAGAATACCATCCATAGTATAAGCAAAAGTTATTAAATTCCTGGATGGTAGTATTGTCTGTAATTATATAATTTTCAAGTTTATTGATATATTTATTAATCAAATAATTACCTTTTTATGAGATTTTAGGAAGTTGTCATATGTGTAATAATCTTTATTGGCCATTTAGTGTTGTGGTTGTAGCCATGTTGCGGTAAGATGCAGTTGGCAGTGGCATGTATAACCCCATACTGCTTTGGTTCCACATTGGTGCCTGGTTAAATACTGACAAATATGCTTTGCTCTTTGCTTAAGAGCAATTAAATCAATTCCGCACATGGAGAGAGGTTTTTGGGGTTTTGTTTTGGTTTGGTTTGGTTTGTTGTTGTTGTTTTTTGGATCAAGGAGCCCAGAGCTCATGAGCAGGGAACACAAACTGTACAAGTGCTGTGCAAGTCACCATGTGACATGGAAAGTAGCAGGGAAGGGAAGCATGTGCGAGCCTGGGAAATTTCCAACTCACAGCATGCTTAGCTCCACTGTGGAGGGGTTTTTGCAAAATACCACTTAGTAGGTGAAATCAAGCCAGGCAGGCAGGGGTAGGAGACCTTCTGGGCAGCAGACCTTTTGTGCCTTTTAGGCTAGTCAATCCTGTAGGCATAGAGTTGGGATCCACATGGGCACAAGATGAAGGTAGACACTAAAAGGATATCCCACCCTAGCTTAGAATTGAGTATAATAAAGGGTTTTTTATTTAGGGGTAGACTCACAGATCACAGTCCTCTACACAAACAGGGAACAGGAACTGAATCCAGCAGCCAGAAGAGAGAATGCACTCGTGTATTTATAGTATAAGAAGCCATGCCCAAGTGGGCTGGTATCTTAAAGGCTGCTGGCTGAAGGAGTTTCTACAGCAGTTAAGGAAACACAAGACCCCAGACTTGGAATGTAAACATCAAACTCTCAATTGTATAACCAGGAAATAAGAGGGTAGCTGTGTCCTCACATTGGCAGCTGGCCACTGACCACCACATTCTTCACACATCAACATTTCTTCAGTATAGAAACAAAAACCAAGGATGCTCTCAAATTTCCTTGAAGTCATCAGAGAACAGAACCTCATATGGGATGTGGTACCTCAGAGGAATGATGGGATTGGTCTTTTTAATCAAGCATTAGGTATGTTCCAAATTGCCTATCAAAAGTGGGTGCTGAGAGCATACATTCAAAAGAGGACACAACCTACTGATGAGGCCTCAATGTTTCCAATATATAGTTTCAATCCAGTGGTCACACAGATGGCCCTGGTTAAACTAAATGGATCACAAACTTAAGCCAAAGTCATGAATCTGGGAAAGAATATGGCAAGAAATGGGAATGGCAAGGTTTGGTAGGTATAGGATAGAAATAAGGGACAGCGGTAAAGGAAGAGAGTAGTCACTATGCATTATATATAATGTATGAAACTGTCAAATAGGACACATATTGCCCAGCAATATTAGAGATATATAAATCAGGTTTTAACCAAAGGAGTATTATGTCCAATGTCCATAAAAAGGCTAAAGCCTTTTGTTCCAAGAGAACCAAAAGGGTAAGAATTATATATAAGAATGAATATAAGAAGCTTTTTCTTGGCTGATATTTTCTCTTGCAGAACTGACTAGAACTAGCCTGAACAAATGAGGCTGTGATGTGATGCTATACTCTGCCACACATAATGAGTCTGACTTACTCAGACTCATTGACCAAGAAGCTCAGAAGGATGCCAGATATAAAAACTAAGACTAAGACAAGACTACAATTAGTCCAATTAGTCAAAGCTACTAAGCCACTTGGGCCTTGTAATTTAGACGATCCAATAATGACACTGATAGTATATCTGGTGAACAGTAGTGATCTAGATGTCACCCCCCAGCAAATCTATGCCCTCCTCTTCAAATAACTATTCTTCTTTGAGACAACCCCTGATGTATGACTGAGCCCTAAATGAGGCTGAATGCATGGCCGTGGGAATTGGAAATACCATTCATTCACAGCCTTTGTTTTATCTAAGAGTACATGGATAACCTTGGACATACACTGCTGCACACCACAATGAAATCAAAACGGTCCCCAAATGGCCAATTGGATGGCAGGTGATTCTGGTTTCCCTTAGCACTATTTCCCTTTTACAGTTGGTGTAACTGAAACCACAAATGATAAAGTATTTTTTAAAATGCACCATTCAAGATCAAGATGCCTTCTGTGTAAGCCAACAGGCATATTAAATCAAAATATCAAAAGGATCACCATCCTTTCATCTTTCACAGTCATCCAGATGTGTAGCATTGCTATGATTTATTATTGGTAGAAAATAATTTCCAGGGCCTTCTGCTTAGATTTCCTATCCTAAAAGGCCTCGGAATACATTCCAGGAAACTAAGATGGGATAGTTCCAGTGACTAGTTGATCTATTCCAATCACAAGTTCAGAAACTTTGAAACCAGCCCTGAAACAAATTAAAAGACTTTCCAAGAACGCTGTGATAGGAATCTAGACTAAAATTCCATTTCCACCCAACTTCCTTAAGCCCCAACTCTGGTGGAGCAAAATTGCATTTTGAGGTGCCCAGGGATTAGCATTAATTCCATTTTCTTACTACAGTTCCTAAGGATGGTGTCATTTCTCCTCCAACCTGGTGTTGTGCACAGATTCACATCCCCTGGGGAAATCTTAAGAGTGGTATTTACCTGGAAGAACTGTGTTAAATGTAATGGGGCTAAGGAAATGACTCATTTGTGCTTGGTACATAGGCCAAAGGGCCTGAGTTCAAATCCTAGTACTCATGTAAAAAGACAGGTGTGGTAGAATATGCATACAATCCTGGCTTTGGGGAAGCAGACAGTGGCAGCTCCCCAGGACTCACTGGGCAGACAGCCCTGCCTAATTGGCAATCCCCAGGTCCCAGTGAGAAACCTCATCTCAAAACAACAAGGTGGACTGCTCCTGAGGAGTAACACCCAAAATTGGCATCTGCCACCACCACCCCCAACACACTTGTACATGCATGTACCCGTACATACATGAACATCTTCAAGGGTCAGTGTAACTACCACAGAGGGAAGCAAAAAGGTAATTCAGTTCAACACGAATCAGTTGCTGGTTTTGGTTCAAACTTCAGGAGTCTGACCCCGAGTAGTTTGTTTTAGGCATATTTAAGCACAGAACAATTTGGCTATTTTTTTTCCCTTGTGCACATGCACAATAAAGTTTAAGATGTGATGACATTGAAACTCTTTGTAAAATACATGGGACATCTTCCATAAAGATGGGTCTGTAGATTGACAAGCTCTTGATAAGGGTCTGGGGGAGGATCCAGTGTGGTCTCAGCCACATAAATAGTGCAAAGGTCACCACATATCCTCTTAACCTCCTGGTCAGAAAACAGGTTATACATTTTCCCTTTGATGAGACAGCCCTGTATGCCTAACAATCCTGGTTCTCCTCGTGCTTATCTTTGGGCACAAGAACCTCCATGTCTCCCAAAAACATGTGCACGTACACACACACACACACACACACACACACACACACACAAATGTCAGTATCATAGATTCCTTCCTCAAGGAGACTCAATCTCTCCTCAAGAGGTATCAAGTCTCAGACAAACTTGTGTCTGAGATAACAGTGAAAGTTCATCATTTTCAGTGAGGCTGACAGGTTGGCAGTGTCACTGCCCTTTGCTTAGCTCCCAGCGTTACTAATTATATTTCTAGTTCACTTGGCTGCATATCTAGCAGTCCTAAAGGCACTGATCAAATAGGCAAACTGGACCCAGCCTTCCGATTCCCACTGCATTCTTGTCAACCATTTCAGGGATCCAGGTCACGGCATCCCAGGAACTTAAATGCTGCCACATGATTTAGTCACTCTCAAAGCACATAGTTATGATGATATCTAGCACTTTCATCTGTAACTGGCAGTAGACACACAGTGTGGATCTTTGGATGATGGCCATAGTTCCCTCATCAGTGCATCTCTCAATATTCCATCTTCCTAGAGGAATAATGACAGTCTTGCCTGGAAAAAAATTCCATCCCAATTTTTTTCTATTAGTCTTTGAATTTCTTCTTATTCTTGATTAACTGACATTATGGGACATTGACCTCTTTGAATTGGTATTTAATATCTATCGGGTCAAAGTTTCAGCTAGCTAAGCAAACTGATAGTAATTGAGCTGGCTTCTCAGATAATATCCATTGTGAGAGCTCTGGCATCTGTCCCACATCAATCTAATATCATGTGCTGACATTCTTGATAGCAAATACTGTGTCAGTCAGGGTTTAGTAGGAAAAAGTAAGCTCCCTTAAGTTTAACGATAAATGACTTAAGATAGCAGTGCTGTTTTGCAACGTTATCAGGACCAGAGTGAAGAGGGCAGAAGAGGTAGAGTACGGTACTGAGAGAAGCCATCTCTGCCTGCATAAGTCTCTAGGGCTATATAGCAAAGTTCAAAAGCAGAAACCTTTTCTCATAGTCCTGAGGGGCTAGAAGTCTGTAAGGTGTTAGCAGGACAGGCTTTTCCTGAGACCTCTCCCCTTTTGATTGATAATCAGCCATTGTATAAGTCTAACTCTATAGAAAAAAAAAAACAGAAACATTATGATGAAGAGATGGATAGATGATTGATTGGTTGGTTGATTGGTTAATATTATAATGTTGGCTCAGGAGGTTATACAAGATGAGAAGACCTAAAATGTACAGTCAGCAAGCTAGGGACCCAGAAATAGTACATACTAAGAGAATAGTCATGTTCAAAGACTTGAGAATCATGAAGCTGAACTGTGTATATTATTCCAGCCTGAGTCTGTGTACAAAGGCAGACAACGCATATCCCAGGTAAACTACAGGCAGAGAGTGAATTCTCCTTGAACCCCGCGCTTTGCTCTGTTCAGTAGATGGGATGAGACCCTCCCACGTGCAGAATGGCAATGAGCTTTCCTTAGTCAGATGGCTTGCCTGCTAACCTCACCCACAGACACACCCAGAATAAGGTTTAATCAGCTCTCTGAGGACCCCATAACTGAGCCAAGCCAACACATAAATTCTCTCCCTTTGTCTTCACAGACTTCTCTCTACATGATTGTGTCCAAATTTTCTTCTAAAGACAACCGTTACATTAAGCTAGGGCCCAATCTATTGACCTCACTCTAATGTAGTTCTCCCTCTAAGACTCCAAAGTCTCCAAGCACAGTCCCGTTCTGAGGTACCAAGGGTTATCACTTGAGCATGTGAATTTGGGGTACTGAATTCAGGCTGTAATCCATGTGGTAGTTTTCTCTCTGCTGCGATAAAAACTCTCTGACAGCAAACAACTTAGGACGAGAAAGGGATTATTCCACCTCATACTTCCAGGTCATGGTCTATCATTGAGAAAGTCAGGACAGAGACTCCAGGCAGGAACCTGAAGGAAAGGCAGCTTTCCATTTCATGCAAAATCACCTTCCAACAGGATACTTATAGCCAAGGAGGTATAGCAGAAACCGTAGAGGAATGCAGCTCTCTGGTTCACCTTCAGGCTCATGCATAACTTTCTTATATAGTCCAGGACATCTGCCCAGGAAAAGACACTGTCCTCAGTGGACTTGGCACCCCCACATCAGCTAACAATTAAAACAATTCCCACAGACTTGCCCACAGGCCAATCTGACCCAGGCAGTTCCTCAACAGAGACTTTCATCTCAGATGGCTCTAAGCTGTGTCCAGATCACAATTAAAGCTAACTAGGACAGCCTATGAGGAAGGCCACCCGCAGGGATGAGGTTTCACAACCAACCTACTCCTACAGGGACCTATGGTAGTCTTTGCACCATCTCCTCAAGAGCCACACTGCCAGTAAAGGCTACTAGAACCCACACTCATCTCTACCAAGCTCCTCTCTTCCCTGCTGCCATGCCCCAGCTATAGAAGTCTATGATGTACCCAGAGATAACAGTTCTCTGTCACTGCCATGGTCATCACCGCCTGTGGGATGCTGGAACCAAGTGTGCTCTGCTGGAGATGACATCGCCCTCCAGAGACAGAGTAGTCTCTCTCTTTCTTCTAACTCAGTCCAGCATGAGCACCTCTGTTAGTACAGTCCAGCTGTTTCTCTATAGATAGCACAACTGGCTTTAAAGCCCTACAATATAGAAAAGAACATGGAAGTCATCCATGTACCAGAGAACCACAACTAATGCATTTGAGCAGAGGCTTAAAGGAAGATGGGGCAAGCTGTGCAGATATCGTAAAGCAAGTGCTTTCTGAGTAGGATAGCAGATGCAAGTCCCTGCAGAATGATCCAAGTTGACGCCTATCTTAGTTAGGGTGACTATTGCTATGATGAAATACCATGACCAAAATCGAGTTGGGGCAGAAACAGTTAATTTGGTTTATGCTTCCACACTGTAGTCCTTCGCTGGAGGAAGCCAGGATAGGAACTCAAGCAGGACTGAAACCTGGAGGCAGGAGCTGATGAAGAGGTCCTGGAGGGGTGCTGCTTACTGGCTTGCTCCACATGGTTTACTCAGTCTGCTTTCTTATAGAACCCAGGACCACCAGCCCAGGGATGGCCCCACCTACAGTGGTCTGGGCCGTTCTCTATCCATTACTAATTAAGAAAATGCCCTACAGCCCAGTCTTATGTCGGCATTTTCTTAATTGAGGTTGCTTCTTCTCAGATGACTTTAGTCTGTGTCAAGTTGACATAAAATTGATAAAACTATCCAGCACAATTGACCCCATCTTAATCTGACTCACGAACACATCACCGTTAAACCACAACTTTCCTTTTTCATTTATCCCCAAGATCTCACACTAAAACATAAAGAACATTAAAAGTCCCACAGTCTTTACAAAATCAAACACAATAAAAGTTCCATCAATTTAAAACATCTAGTCTCCTTAAAAATCCAAAATCTGTCTTAAAAGTTCAAAATCTTTCAATTGTGGGCTCATGTAAAAAATCAAAATTAAGTTAAATATTTTCTTACTCAAGAAGGGGAAATAAGGGCACAGTCCCAGTTAAATCAAAGCAAAACCGAATTCCCAACAGTGTAAATACTGCAGTGTCTACTGTCTGGGGTTCACTCATGACCTTCTGGGCTTTTCCAAAGGGCTTGGGTCACTCCTCAGCTCTGCTCTCTGCCTCCACACAAAGACATACTAGGCTCTGGCTGACGCTGCTCACTGCTGCTGGTAATCTTAATGGTCAGTCCATGACACACACTGGCATCTCCAAAATGCTGGGGTCTTCTGCTGCAACTGGGCTACACTTTCACCCACAGCCTCTCATAGGCTCTCTTCAGGGACTCCAACCCTGTCACACAGGGCCAAGCCTCAGCTGCTCTCCACGACCCCTTCACATATTCAGAATGAACACCACGTGGGTGGCTCTTACACTACCAAGTTCAGCTGCCAGAGGAACAACCTTGGCCACCTCTAAAACATGGTCTCTGTGAACTGACTCTCAGGAAACACTTTCCAGAATATTTCACCTCAAGTTCTCAGCACCAGCTGACCAGCATCAAGGATCCCAGCAAAGCAGAGATTTCCCTTTAGTGGTTCTAGTATCTGGTTTATCACAGCTGATTTTTCAGTCCCGGCTAACCAGAGCCACAGAATTTTAATTCAAAATAACAGATAGCATCGACAGTCTTTAACTTCCCTCTGAAACTTCACAAGCCAGGCCTCCATCTTCTGTATTGTCTTCAACATTTTCAAGCTCCCACAGAACAAACAGCTCACCAAGTATTGAACACTCAATGACTTCCAAAGTCCTTCCACAGTCCTTCCCAGAATGACATGGTCAGGTCTCTCACAGCAACACTCTACTATCCTGGCATCAACTTCTGTCTTAGGGTTTCTATTGCTAAGACGAAACACCATGCCCAAAAGCAAGGGAGGAAAGAGTTGATTTGGCTTACACTTCCACATCATAGTCCATCATTGAAGGAACTCAGGGCAGGAACCAAACATGGTTGGAGCCTGGAAGCAGGAGCTGATGCAGTGGTCAATGAAGGATGCTGCTTACTGGCTTGTTCCCCATGACTTGCTCAACCTGCTTTCTTCTAGAACCCAGGACCACCTAGGGATAGTACCGCCCACAATGGACCATGTCCTTCCCCATCAATCACTAAATAAGAAAATGGCCTACCAGCTTGCCTATAACCTAATCTTATGGAGGTATTTTCTTAATTGAGGTTTTTCTCCTCTCAGATTACTTTAGCTTGTGTCAAGTTGACATAAAACTAGTCAGAACAACTCCTTGGAGAAATCCAAGAGAACAGCATTCCTAAAATGATATGGGCAAAGTACAGTGGTACAATAGGAAAATAGAGAGATAGTTAGGGAACCAGACCACAGATCTACTATGAATGACAAGTAAACCAGAACACTTTGAGAGTGAGGGAGGTAATGCTGCTAATAACTATAAAAAGAAAATAAACATAAAATTAAATATCTTAGACTGACCAAAATGTAACCTCCATTTAAAAACCAATGCAATGAAGAATTTCTTTTCTGTTTTGTTTTTGCTTTGCTTTGTTTTTCCTCATTCAGTGACAATGAAATCTACTAGAGAGTTTACCAATAGCCACATGATCTCACTTGCATGAGTGAGGAACACTCTGATTTTGTGCTGAGAATAGGAGCTAGTCAATATCGAAGCAATGACAGACTCCTGCAATCACCCAAGTGTGGGCCTGTGGTGGTTGAAATCAAACCAACCACTGGGAAAGAGATTAATTGATAAATTGGATATGAGGTACAATAGGCTAGGAATTGAGATGGCTCTATGACAATTCAGCTCAGGCAATTCTTAGCAAAAAGTTAGAGCAGCCTTTGTCTTTGTTAGGTTTCTATTACTGTGATAAATACTGGCCAAAAGTGACATAGGGAGGAAAGGGTCTAATTTGAAGCACACTTCCATGTAACAGCCTCTCACTGCTGGAGTCCAGCTCCAGATGATGGCAGGCTCTGAGGATGGGTGGATGCAAGAGCAGCAACAGAGGAATCAGACACGGGACACTTCTGAGCTTCGTTTTACAAGAGATAGGCAGAGACGAAGCAAATCTCAGTATGGCTTTTTCTGCTCTGACAACCTGTATCTCTCACAGGTCAGAATGCCAGGAGCCAGCCCTGGTGGTGAACAGGTGAACAGAGGATGTAAGGAGTAGGCGAGGGAGGGAGGAAGTCAGGCCATGACGGTTGATAGAATCTTGCAGCCTGACTGACTAGCAGCTAGAGTACTTCTTTATCTATACAAGAATTTAGTAAACATGGTACATTCATGTTATTTCAAAAAATCATTTCGTTTTTGTTTTTTGGACATGTGTTTCACTTTCTCTTACACATCTTTTAGTCATCATTGGTAAACCGTGGCAGAACACGGTTATCTTTTACAATCATTTTCCCTCAAGTTTAATCATCATTGATAAACAGCTATCTTTTATAACCACTTTTACTCATCAACCCCATAACCCATTTTTCTAAGAATCTAGAGACATATGACAGCCTGTTTTCAGGCTAGTAGCTTTTACGACTACAAGGACACTAGACCAAAATGAAATTGCCAAGCTGACCTGGGGGTACTGCCATGTCCCAAGCAGTGTATTATTAACCCTAAAGGGTTAGAGTGCCCAAGACAAATCCTCAGGTCAAAGATGCTGCAGTTACTATTCAAATTCTGGCATGACACAATGTTTACATTTTATACGTTTATAAAATTTGTTTGTATGTCTAATCCTGGCATTCTGTTGTGCCTTGGTCATATGGCACCACAGTGGCTCTACATGTCCTAACTTTTCTAAAAAAGGGAAGGTTCTGCCTGACATCTCATTCTTTTATCATCTTTCCACTCCACAATTTGCTCATCAATATAAGTCTCTGTGTAGGGATGAGGTAACTTTAGCTAATCTAACTTTGTTGCTGTCTGTGCCATGTAATTGCCTGAGTGCATAGTGGGAAGAGGCTTGTGGCCAACTCCTCTGGCCCACTGAGTCTTGTTGACCTTTTTAAGTTTAGTTTGTTTTGATTATCTTGTTCCTGAGTGAGTACAGAGACAGATGTTTCAAGTATGTCTCACAGCGTTATAAAGAAACCTCTATAGCTTCTTTATTTGTGTCATAATCTCCGAGGCATAAGGAACACCTTCAAGTAGATAAGGATATCTCCCTAAAAGCAGGAGGGGTAATATGTTCAGGACTGTCCTGGAGAAGCTTAGAAGCAACATTCCTAGAAGAAGGTATAAGTGATTCATAAGAGATTTTCAACCAATCCAATATCCCCAAATTGTACAAATATTAAAAGTTCCCCAAGTGTGCAACAGGTAGAAATGAAAACCAAAGGTGGCACAGCGACCATCATGTGGCTCAACTTTGCTGGATCTTTATCAAACTTGTACTGGCCTTCTGAGTTTTGCCATTCCTATCTAACATGGCTGTGCCACATCACTGAGGGAAGTCAGGCAGGAACTCAAACAGGGAAGGAACCTGGAGGCAAAAATTGAAGCAAAAGCCATGGAGGGGTACTGCTTACTGGCTTGTTCCTCATGGCTTGCTAAGTCTGCTCTCTTATGGAACCCAGGACCACCTTCCTAGGGATGGCACCACCCACAACAGGCTGGGCCCTCTCCCATCATTCATTAATCAAGAAAATGCCCTACAGAGTTACATACAGGCCAATCTTAAGAAGACATTGTCTCAGTTAAGATTCCTTCTTTCTAGATATGTCTAGGCTTGCGTCCACTTCTTGTCTTGTTTTATCCAGTCCTTCAATCATTTTACTGAATTCCATGGTTTTGGATATGATGTGTGTCTGTCTTACCTCTGGCCCCAATATACAAATCATGTCTAGTATCCCAGACTTGAATACCTGCTGTTTGCCTCAATTTTTTCACTTGAAGAGTTAAATATAGCAAGGCCATTCAATTCCAAGTGAACATATTCCCCTCTCCCTTTCAAACATTTTTCTGCTTTGGTCATCCCTCTTACCAGCTGGCAGATAGTTGTCCAATCAGTTCTGGGTGATGGGGGCTGCGTTACCTGGACAGGATTCTTGATTTCTTACTTTCTCTCATACATTATATCCAAATCATCAGTAACATTAACTTTATCTTAAAATGAGACATAAACCCAACCATTTCTCATTCTTTCCGAAACCATCACCCAACTCTTATCCCCACCCTACCTCTTTTGAATCACAAGCCCCACTCCTAACTTTTCCTTGGTTCTTCATTTGATCCCTAATTACCTACCTTCACAAGCAAAAATAATCATTCTATCAAGGCATTAATCAGATCTTGTCTAGCATTTGCCTGCCCTCCTTATTCTCTTGAGAATACATATTGCCTTCTCTCTCACTCAGCCTTTATATCAGGCTCAATTAAGAAACCAGAAAATCCTTCCAAACTCCCCCAAACCATCAAAAACACAAGCCTAGAGTTCACAAAGCTTAGCAGACATCCTTGGACCTTGCACTTTATTCTCAGTTTTTTAAACATATTTGGTGTGTGTGTGCGCGCATGTGTGTGTGAAGTCCTATGGGACATCTTCTTCAAAGTTCTCATCCTTATTTTTGAGGCAGGGTCTCTTACTGAACCTGTATCTCACAGATTCAGCTGACTAAATTGCCAGCAAGCACGAGGGATCCTGTTTCCTCTGCCTCCCCAGCCCTGGCATTATAGGAATGTGCTGCCATAGATTCCTTTTTCATATGGTACTAGAAATCAAACTCAGGTACTTATCTTTGCAAAGCAATACTAACTGAGACGTCTCCCAGCCCTTTAAACAGACATTTCTTCACTACCCACTCTCACTTCAGCTCAAGGAACCACACACAGATCTCTCCAGATTCCAGAAGTGAACAGACTGCTCAAATGTCTTTAAACTGATTTCTCCTTTCTTTCCCTTATTCTTCAGCTAACATAGAAGAAAGAACGTGAGCTTTGGAGTTGGACAGACTTGGAATAGCATCCTACCCAGTCACTTCTCTCACAGTCCCAACATTTCATCATTAATATGGGCACAGCTCTACTTAACAGGGCTTGATGACATCCAATGTGGCTCCTAATTATTCTCTGGTCTCAATAAACGTTGCCTTGTTCCTTCTCTGCTCCGTCCGCGGTATCTCTTTAGTCTTCCCCTTTCTTCTTTTTTTAGTGTCTTTTTCTTCTGGGTCAACTTTGTGCACAGTCAACCAATGGATGTCTTGGCAAAATATAGTGGAAAATGAAGCAGTGGCAGGCAGCTTGGACATTCTCAAACCCCGTTTTGGATGTTGTAAACAAAGGCTCTTAGGTTACAACAGCAAAGTGTGCCATTGATGCTGGTTTGATTCCTTGGCTTCACTTAAGTAGGGAAGACCCGGCTTATACTTCCCCTACTTTTCCAGTCTGAATTCATGTGTAAATGACCAATTTCTTCTGTGACCAAGAGTAATGAGATCTCTGAAATATAGAGGACCTGAGAGGAAAATTCAATGTGGAACCGGTTTCATTTGGTTGGCTATTGAAATCTCACTGCTTGCAGAGAAACCATTTTTGTTGAAATCGAGAGTATTTAGCTCATGTCATATCTTTATTTATGTAAAAAAGCTTAGTTTAGTAGGAAAATGCTATATGAAGACCTCCTCAAGGAAACCTACTCTTATACTATGCTCCCCCATTTTATGAGAGGAATATATTAGGGGCCAGACAGAAAACTTTTGTAAGGGAATAAAGACCTCTACGATATCAGGTTCCTAGAAATCTCTATATGTGGTAAAAATAGGATCAAAAATAACAAACAGCAAATTACAGACTGAGCAGGTTGCAGGGATGACTTGTGGGGTATTTCTATTAGAAGTGTGTCCTGACTATACCCGCAAAACTTTATGAAGGAAATGGAGCAATTTAAACAGTCTTCTGCCATTTGCTAGCATTTGATTTGATGATCGTTTCTCACACACTATATATTCCTAATGTACAAACATAATACACTTTTGCCGGAGGTTTTCAAAAACATGATTTTCTGTTTTGTTCATAAGGAAATGGCTGTTTGAGCTCTGGTTATGTGACTTTTGCTTTCTGTTTTGTGGGACTGAGGATACCCAATCATAAATCAGTGTCTCCAAAACCAGGCAGCCTCTCCTACCTGGAGGCGCAGCTCAAGGAAAAAGGAGGTGCTTCTTCCATTGGAATAAGTTTATGGTGTAGAAAAGCTGATACACCAAAACCAGTGACTAGATGACTCAGTGAGTAGGACTGGCCCTTGCCGCCAGGCCTGATGACCTGGGCTGATTTCTAGGATCCATGCAGTTGAAGAAGAGAGAACTGACTCCCACATGCCATGGCATTGCCCTCAACAAACAAACAATCAAACAAATAAATATTTAAAGACTCAAAACAACAGGTGATCTGGGGAGTTATGTTTGGCAACAACTATGCTAAAATAGGTGAGTTGGAGCAAGAGAACCAAAAGTGCTATGCAAACCTGGGTGACTCCATCATCGAATTCCAGTGGAAGCTTTCCACAGTCCTGTCTTAGTGACAGTCACTATTGCTATGAAGAAGCACCATGACCAAAAGCAAGCTGGGGAGGAAAGGGTTGATTTGGTTTACGTTTCCACATTGTCATCCATCATGAAGGAAGTCAGGACAGGAACTCAAGCAAGACTGGATGCTGGAGGCAGATGCTGATGCAGAGGCTGTGGAGCGGTGCTGCTTACTGACTTGTTCCCCAAGGCTTGCTCAGAACCCAGGACCACCAGCCCAGGGATGGTACCACCCACTGTGGACTGGGCCCTCCACTATCATCACTAATTAAGAAAATTCACTACAGTCTGATCTTATGGAAGCATTTTCTCAATTGAGGTTCCCTCATTTTGAATGATTCTGGCTTGTATCAAGTTGACATAAAACTAGCCTTAGGCCTTAGGCCAAATAGGTTTTAATTTCTCCTAAACATTGTGTAAAAGAAGAAACTGTTCAGCTGTTCAGTGCCTTTATTTATGTATCAGTAATTAACAACAGTAGGGAACTGAAAGCAGTGACCACAGATTACAAAAGGCTCTGGCTTTCTTTTACAGGAACATGATTTCCCTTTTTTCAAAGGTTATCTAGCAGGACAGAGCTGTGCAGAGCTGCAAACCAGCACCCAGGAGATGCAAGTAGGAAGAGGGCAAGGAGTTGTCTCTGGAGCTCAAGAGATGGATCAGCAGTTAAAAGTACTTCCTTCTCTTCCAGAGGACCTAAGTTCAATTCCCAGCACCCACAACAGGTGCTGCTCTGGAGAGGATCAAATTTCCTCTAGTGGCCTCCACAGACATCTGCATTCATATAGACATACCTACATGGAGACATACAATACACACACAAATAAATAAATAAATAAATAAATAAATTTAAATAAAGAGACCTTATCTCAAAATAAACCTGTCTTAATGCAAAGCCTATATTACCTGTACTATTGCAATATCTATACCTTACATTACTATTAATCAATATTAAAATCTATCATATTTCCAGATGATTTCAAGAATACTTACTGTAGTCTATGTAGATAACAATAAATGAATAGATAGATATATAGATACATACATACATACATACCCAATGTCTGCGGAGACCACTCATTTGTTCCTGGCTGCCCAGACCCAAAATAATCACACAGAAACTGTATTAGTTAAAACACTGCTTGGCCAATCATTTAGGCTTACTGCTAGCTAGCTCTTATATCTTAAATTAATCCATCTTTATTAAACAGTGCATCATCATGAGGTCATGGCCTACCAGCAAGTTTCCAGCAGGCTCCCACAGGCATCTTCTCCTTTGGCGACTACATGGCATCCCCCTGACTCTGCCTACTATCTCCTCCTCTATCTGCTTGGAATTCCCGCCTTGCCCTATTCTGTGCTACAATAGGCCCAAAGCAGATTCTTTATTAACCAATGGTATTCATAGCATACAGAGGGGAATCCCACATCACCTCTCCTTTTCTGTCTAAATAAAAAGGAAGGTTTTAACTTTAACATAGTAAAATTACATATAATAAAACAGGTATCAAGCAAGAATTACAGCTGCAATATTAATATCTCTTATTGTAACTAAGGAAAACTATATTATTCTCCATCAAAGATCCCAGAAGGATATAATATTATGTAAGCTAACATTGTAAGCAACTTCCAAAACTCTAGAATTGACAGAGACATCTTGCTGTCTAAACAGTAACCCAAAGTTCTTTTGCAACATTGAGGCATCTAATCTTCAGCCTATAGGTTCATAGTATCTGGCAGACTTTTCCATGAAGCAGGAAATTTCAAAGACAGTTCTGCCTATATTGGCAGTTTGTCAGTCACTTTCTTCTGTGTCCTGCAGAATATCTTGCAGACTCTTTCATGAAGCAGGATACCTGAAGGACTATCTCACCTTCTTTAGGCAACTACATCAGTCATTTTTCTGTAGGTCCTTCATGTCCAGTTTATACAGCATACCATCAAGCAGTCCAGACAAGAGCAAGTTCTTGCCCAAATGGCTAACAAACTCCATAAGGAGCCTCTTCAATGCCCATCATCCTCTTGAAGTAGATTGGTATTGCCAGGAGCAGATGAGTCTCAATGTCATGAAAAGTCCTAAGTTCTTAATTTTAAGTGCCATATTCTGTTAGTCTTGGAAATATTTGAAGACTGTCTATCCATCTGAAATAAATCTCTGTACATCTAGAAAACCTAACTAACATGACTACAAGCTTGACTGTTATAGATGACTATCTAGTAACCTGTAATTTTTAATTATACATCACATTTTTAAATAAGCTGCACAAACACAATACCTTAATCAAGAGCAGAAATATACATATAACAAAATTGACCTTAAATTTGTATCAATAAACCAAGAACCATACCAAGGCAAAGTATTCATCTGCATATCATATCCCCCTTTAAGTATAAACAAACATTTATAACCAATATTTTTGGGAATTTGTGTGTAGTTTACTCCAAACTGCTTCCTGATTTTTATTGGGTGAAGTATTTGTCCACAGAGAACTTTCAGTGGGTCTTGTTCCATCAAACCACATTAGTCTGGAAGGAATTTACAGATTCACATCTTCTGTAGAAACAAAAGCTGAACCTCATTTCCAAAGCAACTTATCCTTAGATCCAAATTTTGAAGTCAAGATACCTTTAAAGTACATATTTTGGTTTAGCAGAGCAGCCTGTACTCTCTGTACTTAGCTCCTTCACAGTCAAAAAAACTCAATGAAAACTCTGTGTATTTTCCATCCTTACATGGCCTATTTTTCCTTACTCCTTTAGTCTATGACTGTCTGTATTCTGTCTCTTTAAAGACTGCTTTTTTAAATGATTTACTTCTTTTTATAACTCTCTATACTTTTTTCTTCTCTCTCCCAAACCTACATACACTTATCCCATTTAGAGGTCTTTTCCATCTGAATTTGTCTTTATTGCACATCTGTAATGATTTTCTGACCAGGATCGCTTTTTAAATGCTAAGTGGCATGGGTAGGATGCCACTTTGGATGCTTTTACCTTTTGGCTCTGCCCAGTCCACCATGGTCTATTCACTGCCTCTGAGACTACTGGGTGGGAGCCATCCTCACCACCTCAACTCTGGGTAGCACCGTGCAGCATACAAACCTTCTTTATCTGAGTAAAATCTCAATCTGCCACGCAGCACACTGTGCACCCTGGAAATAGCTCTGTGAATGGCAGCGGGAATCTACCATCTCTCCTGCCTGTGCGTATCTAGCAGACCCAATCCTGCTGCCTACCCAGAGGGGAGGCACTGAGCCACAGGCATGGTCTTAGCTACTTTCTTCCCAACCCCGAGTGGGTACACAAGCACTTGGATCCAAAGTGGGTGGTAGGCATTAGCCCCACATTGGGCACCATTCTGTTGGCAGAGAATGTTGCTCATTTGTTCCCAGATGCCCAGATCTGAAATAATCACACAGAAACTGTATTAATTAAAACACTGCTTGGCCAATCACTTAGGTGTGTTGCTAGCTAGCTCTTATATCTTAAATCAACCTATTTCTATTAATCTGTTTAGTGGCTACATGGCATTCCCCTGACTCTGCCTACTCTTTCATCCTCTATCTGGTTGGAATTCCCACCTTGCCCTATTCTGCACTGCAATAGGCCCAAAGCAGATTTTATATTAATCAATGGTATTCACGGGATACATAAGGGAATCCCACATCAACCTATGGAAGAAATTGATGGCAAGCAAACATATAGCATGTTGGATGCCACAGCCTGAGGATAAAGAATATCTATCATCATCATTCCCCTGTGCACATGTGCTAGGCAGCCCTTAAAAGTTGGAGGCACCATCTCCAACTCTTTCTCTCTGCACACAGACCTCACCAGGCCTGTACACACCCCCCCATAAACTCCTAAGCAGGTTTGTTGCGTCTTCCATGTTTCCTTCTCACTCACATCAGGTAATTTCAATGGATATAAACAGAACCTCATTGCTGTGCTCTTTATTAGAAGCCCTTTCTGTCTAATCTTCCCCTCCCCAAACTCATTTTATATCCCGAGAGAACCTGGAACCATTGGTCCTTCTGCCTCCTCCACCTCCCTGAGATGATGGACATGCACCTCCACACCTGGTTTGGAATCTAATCTTTTGAAACACTGTCCCACACAATAGCTTCTTCACTTACATTTCATCATGAACTATCTTTAATTAGAAAAATTCTATGGAGAATAATGATATAAGCTATGTCTTTGTATACTCTAGAAAGCTTTAACAAAGTCTGAAAATTTTCCACTTTTGCTCCTAATATCTCTTTTTAAAAATAAGTCATTAATGATACATTTGAGAGCTGGAGATGTAGCTCAGTTGGTGGAGTGCTTGCCTGGCACTCCGCCTTGGTTTGCCTCCATAGCACCA
Source organism: Ondatra zibethicus (assembly GCA_004026605.1). NCBI lineage: Eukaryota > Metazoa > Chordata > Mammalia > Rodentia > Cricetidae > Ondatra > Ondatra zibethicus. Next base: position 39,258 of record PVIU01002527.1, on the reverse strand, counting down.
CATAAAACAGTGATGGTGCGCGCCTGTGATATCACCACTGGGAAGTAGAAGCAGGACGATTATGTACATATGAATAAATACATATATATACATAAATAAAAGACAAGTACAATTAATACATATAAATTTTCAAAAGAAGTTTAAGCAGTACTGTATATACATGCTGCTCCCAGAAGCTATGGTGATTTAGAGGAAACACCAGTGCCAGGTGTAGGACCCCATGACAAGCTCAATAGGGGCTCGAGTCTCAGTAGCTTTCCCTAGGGCAACACCCAGTTCCAAGAAAGACCACAAACTGAGACCACCTATGCACCACCCAGGAACAGACCATCCAAAGGAAATTCCTAATGGTTGTAGATAGGATCACCTGGCAACATACACCCATCACTTTTCACCAGGACACCCCTAGACAAATGTCAGCCAATCAAGGTGTCCTGAACCTTAGAAATATCTCACCCCAACCTCTGCTATTATAAAAAAAACCCACCCCAATTGAGCTGGGGGCTCTCCAATCACACCAATACATTGGACAGATGGAGAGTCTGAGTTTGCAAACTTGTGTAAGAATAAAGGCTCTTTGCTTTTACAAACAGGATACCGTCTCCTAATTGATTTTGGGGGGACCCGGTGATCTGGGCATAACACCGGGTATGTGATACCTCTCTGTGAGCTATTGGTTATGGGGAATCTAGAATACCCAACACAACACAAACTACTGCCATTCCTCTTGGGTGCCCAGCATAACTACATAATAAGACAATATTGGTAAAGACACCATCTATTTTGGTTGCAGGACATAGACAAATTAAACTAACTAGAAACTAGCACAGGCCCAGAAGATGCTAGGCAAACTACCAGGAAGAAAATACATCATTGGTCTTATCCAGAATTGGATCCTGCATTTACAAAGTCAACCTACCAGACAAACATACCCAGTGGTACAACAGTAGCATGACTGTTATAAGAGCAACCAACTGCTTTCTGATTGGATTTGAGGCCTTCTCCACTGGAGAGAATTCATGGCCAAAAGCCCATGACTGTGAAAGCCATGGGGCCTAGTAGGGGATTGACAATTATTGTTTTGCCAAATGGTCATATTGTCAACTGCCTTCTAAGCATGTGTGTTCTTACCCAGAGGTCTATGCTAGTCAGAAAAGCTTTTTGCAGTGGGCAACAGTTAATACAGAAGTTTATACCTGGTCAAAGTACCAAAAATAAATGACTGTGGTGTGTTCAGCCCTACATGGGACATCTGTATATCACACACAGACACACACACACACACACACACTCAGCTCAGGGAACTTTGTGGAAGGAGGTGGAGCAGAAAGAAGCAAGAGCTGCCAAATGGGAAGGAGTACTGTGAAATGCTGTTTTCTCGAAATGACACGCCCATTATATTCATGAGCTCACAGCAGCTTCAGTTACCTGTACAAGATTTAGACAGTCAAAATTCCTGCATAAATGAAAGAGGGGCTCTCAAAGCTGGTTGGTTGTCACCTCCAGTGGATCAGACACACACACACGCACACTTCAAGCACAGAAGCATGTATAGGTAGCATTAACTGGATTCAGTAGATTACTTTTAGAAAGAGGAAGAGGAAGAAGACATGAAATTGGAGGGGAATATTTGAGAAGGATCCAGAAGGGAACTGGAGGAAGAGGTAGGAATGAACTTGATCAAAATATGTTGTATACATGTACAGAACTCTCAAAGAATAAACATTTTAAATTACTTTGGAAGTGAATGCAAGTATACATAATTGCATACACACAGCACTACCACTATGAATTTCTTGTCTCAGTGTCTATAAACATAGATCCTTTTCAGTAGCCTAAATTCCCAAGTCAAAAACCACATTTATCTCAATATTCATACCTCAAAATAAGTTTTATTTCTGCATATGAAAAGTTCCCAAAATTTGTTTTTCAAGCATCTTTGTTTTTACTGGCTTTTTCTCCTTTGTATGAATTTTAGAATAATCAAATAAATCCCCATAAATTGTTCCATTAGAATTTTTATTCAAAATGCACTTCATTTACCAGGTAGTAGTTGAAGACTTGACACAATTACAATATTGGGCCGTCTTACAGAGAAACAAAATATATATCTCCATCTACTCAGGAACAATTTGTCCTTTGATACATTCAGTAATGTTTTCTGTAAGGACTTGTACATCCTTCACTCATGAATAACTTTGGGATTTGCTGCGCTGTGAGTGATGTTTCCATTCTATATTGATTATTGGTATTGTAAGAAAAGCTGTTGATTTTATACATCAGCAAATATGCTGCATTCTCCTTTGACTTGGGCTTATTTGCTTTGAAATGCTTTTGGATTTTCTATGTAGATAATAATATATCTGTAGACAGTGATGGTTTATATTTTCATTTCAATTTTATATCTTATATTTTCCATGTCTTATTTATTAACTATGACTTAAGAAATTGAGGAAGCTATCAGATGGAAAGATTTCCCATGCTCATGGGTAGGTAGGATTAGTATAGTAAAAGTGGCCATCCTACTGAAAGCAATCTACAGGTTCCATGCTACCCCCACCAGAAGTCCAACACAATTCTTCACAGAGCTTGAAATGACAATCTCAGCTTCATATTGGAAACACACAACACACATACACACACACACACACACACCAGAAAAAGACCATTAAAGTGATTCTTAATAATAAAAGACCTGCTGTTAAGTACCACCATTTCCAATTTAAAATTGTATTACAGATCTATAGCAATAAAAACAGCATGGTATTGGTACAAAAACAGACACATTGACCACTGGGATCAAATTAAAGACAGAGACATAAATCTGCACATCTGTGGACACCTAATTAGAAAAACACACTGGAAAAAAAATAAAATCTTCAACAAAAGGTCCTGGCTAACCTGGATGTAGCAAAATGCAAACAGATCCAAATAAATGGATCCAAATAAATCAATGACTTCAAAATAAGGCCAGATACACTGAATCTAATAGAAGAGAACGTGTGGAATAGCCCTGAACTCACAGGCACATAAAAAGACTTTCTAATCAGAACACTGGTACACAGGCACTAAAATCAACAATTAATAAATGTGACCTCATGAAACTGAAGAGCTTCTGTAAGGAAAAAGGACACCATCAATTGGACAAAGTAGCAGCCTACAGATGGGGAAAATATTTTTGCCAACTACACATCTGGTAGAGAGGTAATATCTAAAACTTATTTTAAAATGTAAAATAACTGGGCATCAAGAAAACACACAACCAGCCGAGAGGTGGTGGCTCACGCCTTTAATCCCAGCACTTGGGAGGCAGAGGCAGGAGGATCTCTATGAGTTTGAGGCCAACCTGACCTACAAGCACTAGTTTCAGGTCAGGCTTCAAAGCTATAGAGAAACCCTGTCTCAAAGAAGGAGGAGGAGGAGGAAACACACAATCAATTTTTAAAAGTGGGATACAGATCCAAACAGAACATTCTGAAAAGAGAAAACACAAATGACACTGAAAAAAAAAAAGTTCAACATCCTTAGTCATCAGGGAAATGCAAATCAGAGTCATTGGAAATTTCATCTTACACCAGTCCAAATGACCAACTAAATGTCAGCTCGTGTTGGTGAAGATGTGGGAACACTCACTGCTGGTGGGGGTGCAAACTTGTACATCCCCTACAGAAACCAGTATGGAGGGACCTCAGGAAGATGGGAATCAATCTACCTCAGGATCCAGCTATACCACTCCTGGAGATACATACCAAGGATTCTTCATCCTACTACAGAGACATTTGATCAACCATATTCATTGCTGCTCTATTTGCAATAGTCAGAAATTAGAAACAGCCTAGCTGTCCATCACCAGATGAACGAGTAAAGAAACTGTGGTACATTTGCTCAAGGGAATATTAGTCAGCCGTTAAAGGGGGGGAAGGAATGAAATTCACAGATAAATGCATGGAGCTAGAAAAAAACTCATCCCGAGTAAGGTAACCCAGACACCAAAAGGCAAATATGGTATATATTCGCTAATGTTAAGTTTTTAATAAGCAAACTACAATTCATATAACCACGGAGGTTAGGTATAAAGTAAGGGACTAGGGGGGAGAAATGGATCTCCATAGGAAGGGGAAACAAGATGGATAAAGTGGAAGAGGATTGGATAGGGAAGGGGAGGGAGAGACACAGGGGTGTCAGAGGGAGTATGAGGAGGAGTGACTAAGGGCTATTTGACAAGCCACATGAAAAGCTGATGCAGTAGAACCTTCCTAAGATATATACCTGTATAAAAGCAATCTAAATGAAATTGCCAAATAACAGGGGAGACAGAACCCCAACAGGATATTTCTCATCAGCAAATGAAGTTTCCAATGCTGGGAATGGATTACTTCTAATCAAGTTGTTGGCCAAAGAGGCCTCATGGGAACCCCCAAGCAACCCAGGTTGTTGCTAAGGTTATTGGTTGTCCTTCACAAACTAAGAGTAAGGCCCTGTGCTGGATACTTTTATGTCAACTTGACATAAGCTGAAGTCATCTGAGAGGAGATTAGTCTCAGTTGAGAAATGACTGTGTTCTAGGCAAGCCTGTGGGACATTTTCTTAACTAGTGATACATGGGGGATGACCCAACCCATTGTGCATGATGCCCTGGGGTGGTGGTGATCCTGGGTTCAGTAAGAAAGGAGGCTGAGCAAGCCACGATGAGCAAACCAGTAAGCAGCAACCTTCCATGACCTCTACATCAGCTCCTACCTCCAGGTTCCTGCCCTGTTTGAATTCCTGTCCTGACTTCTTTCTGTGATACACAGTGATGTAGGAGTGTAAGCAAATAGACCCTTTCCACCCCAAGTTGTTTTGGTCATGGTGTTTCAATACAGCAATAGTAACCCTAGCTAAGACAGGCCCTATTGCTGAAGACAACACCTACACAAATCATTGAGCATGGAAAAGTCAAGCCAGTGCCTACCTAAAGCTTTCATCCCTACAGACTAGTGTTCATGGTATTGGAAGGTACTCTGCGTGCTACCAAAGGAGAAAGGTAGAATACCAACCAGGCTATAAACTCTTCGTTCTACAATGATAACCTGCCAGCAAGATATGCTTGTGCAACTGCAACACAATGCTTGTAGGAGGAACCAACCAATATCAAATTGGATTTAAGGTTCATTTTATGAGCTGAAACACATTCCTGACACTGCCCAAGTGGCCAAGAACTAACTTGAAATCAAATAGGCCAGGGACATAGCTAAAGTAATGAAAAAATAAATTGACAGCGTTCTGCTATGCCCAGTGTCTTGCTCAGCCATGATCAGAGAAGCTTCCTCCTTCATTAGATGGGAACAAATACAGAGCAGAGATCAACAGTCAGACACTGAGCAGAGAAACCTTGGAACATTCAGTCCTAAATAGGATGACTCCACCAAATCTGTCCCCTCAGAGCTCAGGAACCGTACAAAAGAGGAGGCAGAGAAAGTGTAAGAAACATAGGGATGGAGGATAACTAGGGCAGCAAGGTCTTCTAACTCCAGCAGGACCGATGCACAGATAAGCTCACAGCGACTGCCGCAGCATGCACAGGGCCCAATCCGGTCTGCACCAGCTGGGACCCCAGAACTGAGAGGAGAAATGGACACAAGCCCTTAGCCCTAACTCAGAATCTATCTCCAATTGATAACCACTCACAAATGATCAATTGGTTTTCTCTGACAGTCCCAGCAAGGACACAAATCATTTTTAAGGGCAGGCCGTGTGCCTACCACAAAATGAGTTCTGTGGCATCTTTGAAGATTCCTTGTCTCAAAATGTTTCGTCTAGGCAGTTTTTCTTTTTTTTAACCTCACAGAGCTTTTGATTAGATATTATGGCTTTTGATTTTGTATATCTATGGGATTCCTGTGTGTACAAATGTGTGTCTCTGCATCTATGTGTGCTTCTTGTTCTTTTTCCTTGGCTCTTTTTCTTCTCTTCTGCTTGTTTTGCCCTAGTCTGGTTTATCTGTTTTTGTTTTACCTTTTTTTTATTTCATCATTATCCTTTAGAAGCCTATTATTTTCTAAGGAGAGACAGAAAAGGCAAGGATCTGGGTTGGGGGAGGATCACAGAGGAGTTGGGGGAGGGAAAGCATAATCAGAATATGTTGTGTGAAAAAATCTATTTTCAATAAAAGAAAAATGGGGTGGGGAGTAACCAAGACAACCACAAAGAACATTTTCAATGAGATAGTATCCAAAACCCAGCTCAGCTCATGATGAAAGAAAGCATTAATTAACAGATTAATGAAATTGAATTGGTATTTGTTATCTAGTCAACATGGAAGGGGGGATATATACATCCCTATAAAAAAAAAAGGTCAGTGTTTTAGTTTGGCTTGGTTTTCGAGGCTCCATAACAGAGGAAAGTAAGCCTACAAGCAGACTGGATGTTCCCTTCTTCCCACCTACTTCACAACATTGATTACAACCATGGCTCAGAATCACGCCTCACCTCTCTCTCCCTGCTATCCAGATCAAAAACCATCTTTATGAGGTGAACCGACAGCTGAAACATTTCTTGTGAGGTACATCCAGATGGCTTGTGTTGACGCGAACGTGCTTTCTCCTCTCACGGAGTGGAGCTGTAAGAAGAGATCACTCAAGCCCTCAGGAGAATTTCTCTCCCTGGGAGCACATGGAAGGCATCAAACCTTCGCAATCTGGACCCAAGGAAAAGGGGAGGAAGCCATTATACTAGGGGATACCTCCTGCCCGTGGTCTTTAGATCGTTTCCATACCCAGCCTTCCCCTGACCTTCCATAGACCTCCCCACATGCTCCTTTTATTTTCTGCCACATCCTCCGTCCTCCAAGCCAGGTGAGACAGGATACTGAGTATCCTCCATCATCCAGCCTCAGATGGCACTCACCCAAAACAAACCTGGAACCTAACAATTCAGGACCAAAGGAATCAACACAGCAGGATGCACGTTGTCACCTTCTCTCTTCTTTTACTTCAGCTATCCAAATCCCAAACCCCATTTGTGGAGAACAGTGAGAGACAATATAAATAACACAGGACCTCATCAGATCGCAGCTCTGTGTACTCACAGGGTCAGCACAACATCCTCAAAAACTCATCTATTCGATGGTCAGTGAATCATCAAAGCACCATACCGCCCCCTGGCTTCCGACCTCTTCCCTTTATCACGAGGTAGTGCCCCTGTTATAAAGTCCGTGGCAGCCTGTGACAGAAGTATTTGCTTCACCTGCTTTGCCATGCTCATGTGCCTGCCTGGGCCCCTGACCGTGAGCTGTTGGAGAACCAAAGGTCAGTCTCCTGACCGTGGCAAGGGCCGTTCACCTGCTTAGCAGGATGACTGCCATGAGGTAACCACGGAAAGTCGCTTAGTCGTCTTGTGCTCGGAAGGGTGTAAGATGCCTCAACCACTGTTTGGATTCAAGTTTCTCATCAGAGCTTGACTTGCCTTTTAGGCAGTGGAGCCAATGTCTCTTTTTATGAAGGTAAACCTTGAGATGGGAATTCCTGAATAGAAACTTTCTCCCCATCAAACATAGGGATCATCCCTATTATAATAAGGCTGGAAAATCCCTTCTGTATTAAACAGATTCATGATGCGTGTACCTACCAATTCTCCTAGAGTGAACGAAACACAACTCCCAGACGTGCAAAGAAAGCATGTGTATCTGAACCAGGGCCCAGAGCTGAGATCTTGATAGTTTTCTCCTGTGTGACTTCTACACTAACCCACACGGCAGCTCTAAAGAGCAAGAGATGTGTCTAATCCAACAATAGTCTCCGGGCTGTGGGCACAGTTCAGCGGTGCTGCATTGGGACCTGGCTTTAATCTCAAGAACCTACTAATATTTTTCATGTAGTAAATATTTAATAAGTGATTCCTGCATGGACCGGTTCCATCCATAGGTTCTGCTGGAACCTTGTGGAACCCTGCTGTGAAAAAGACTCCTGGCCCTCAAAGAGACACAATGAGATGATCAGATTAGCTCAGCACCTTGGGGAAGCATTTTATCCTCATAAGTCTCAGGGTTTCTGTCTATAATATGAAGGCAGGGGACTAGCTGATGTCTAATGTCAGCTTACATGTTTTAAATCTCGATCCTAAAAGTCAAATCAAGCACACTTTCTTCAGGCTGGCAGGGAAGATTCCCTCTGTGAAAGCTTCTTGGTCAAGGGCAAGAAAATACATCTTGGCAGTTAACTACCAGTAAGGTGGTTTAATGGAAACCACCCAGAGGAAGGCTCCACTCCGTTCCCTTGATTTTGTTGCACTCTGTGTTTAGAGAAAATAGAAAGAAAAAGGAAATATGTCTATGGAATGGGGATACGTTCAGAATTTTATTGTGTTTAATATGTACATATATTATAAATATACATATCCATATATATCCACATATATCTCAGTCTTCAACAAAGAACACCGAGGCTTAAAACAATGGTTTTAGATGACCGAGATCCCTCAGATATCAAGGAAAGATCTCATATTACACACAAATAACTTATTTAAATCAAGAAGGTCTGTAATCAGGACGCAAGATGGGTAAAAGCACTTGTTATGCAAAGTTGATGACCATAGCTTGATCCCCAGAACCTAGAACCTATGGTGGGAGGAACGAACTTGTACTCTGACCTCCAAATGCACAGTGCACATTCACACAAACGCGGTAATAATAAAGTTTAAAACTTTTTATAAATGAAAGTCTGTGGTTAATTAAATTAAGTTGAAATAGCAATAAGGTTTTATAGGACTAAAACACACACACACACACACACACACACACACGTAAATTGACTGAACTCACCTGAATAAAATTCTAGGTAGTGCTCTCTTGTGGCAAAAGCATGCAATTGCTGAATGGCAGTTTTGTCAGAGTACTAGGCAAACAGTGGCAGCCATTTATTAAGCGTTTTTCACATTTCAAGGATTGCCCTAGATTTGTTTCACATGTCAATAAGATTTTTTTAAAACCTGTTTTTTTTAAAAAAATATTCTAATACAGGGCCTTATGTATCTTAATCTGGCCTCTAAATAACTCCCCATGAAGCTGAAGACGACACAGCATTTCTGATCTTCTAGCGTGGGCTGGGAGAGCACCACCTTGGCGCTGGACATGGAACCCAGGCCTCGCACATACTAGGCAAGCACTCTCTAGGGGAGCATCTCCATCCCTACCATGAACGATGTGGGGAAAGTGGTTTTCAACCATGGAGAGTCCTGGAAATCTTTTCTTTCAGGTGAACTCACCACTCGCATGAAAGCTTATATAGATTGCAACTTGAACATTCACCTAAGGACTGTGCCTTAGGGTTAGTTCCCAGCTTGGCACCCCTGGAGGGCCGGTTGTGGGTCACTGAGAAGGAGATGCATTCCCTCAAAGGAAGACTGTGGAACTCTGGTGCCTCTGTCTCTTTTTCCTCCCTTCCTTCCTCCCTCACTTGCCGGGAGGTGAACGCGAATGTTCTACTATACACTCCACCACTATAGACCCAAAGCAATTTTAGACCAAACATTCCTGGACTATATGCCAAAAATAAACCTTTTTTCTTTATATGATGATTTATCCCAGTTATCTGTTTTAGCAGATGCTACTCAACACACAGTGTATTTTCTCCCTAGGTATCATTGAAATCGTGGACATGGCTAACCTTGGACTGTCTTCCCACAGCTTCACTGTACCTCCTGGGATTCTGAGCTGTGTTTCGGAAGCTGCCAGTCATACTTTATATCCTGCTCATAGTCCCTAATTTCAGGTTGGCAAGACAAAGAAAGAGACAAGAAAGAAAAACAGCAACACCAAAATTGAGAGGGAGCCAGGCAGTGGTGGTGCACACCTTTAATCCGAGCACTCGGGAGGCAGAGGCAGGCGGAACTCCTTGAGTTCAAGGCCAGCCTGATCTACAAGATTGAGTTCCAGAGCAGACTCCAAAGCTACATAGAAACCCTGTCTCAAAAAACAAAAACAAACAAAAAAAAAAGAAGTGAGAGGGAAGAAAGGGAAGGAGAAAAAAAATCACAGATCAATAAACATATTGTTGATAGCCTCAGACATCCTGACATCCTGAATCTTTTTATTCAAGTGGTGGTGGTGGTCATGACTTGCGAGGCATTTCATGAACAAGAACACCTGCTTGTAACACTACATGCGTATCTTCATTACAGATTATACTCCAGATCGCTCATGACCCACGTGTTTACTTACAGTAGGTTTCTCTACCACACAGTAAAACTGGTGCTCAGTTCCCAAGCGTGTTTCCAAATGGTGCTGAACCCGCGTACCTGGGGCTGAGGAGATACGCAGCCAACCATTCTGATTCAGAGTGCTCAGTCCCTGCCTTACAGAACCCACACTTCGGCCTCTTTAGGGGAGCTGTCCCTTCACGAAAGGCTGCACACTCAACTAACTCATTTGCTGCTTAGTTCCAAGTTCTCACGCGGGAACCAGGCTCAGTATGCTGAGATCCTACAGCTGGTTCTCAATGTGTGGGTCATGACCCCTTTGGGGGCACCAAATGACCCTTTCACAGCAGTCCCTATATATCAGATATCCTGAATATCAGATCTTTACATTATGATGCATACCAGTAACAGAATTGCAGTTATGAAGCAGTAATGAAATAATTTTATGGTGGGGGGTCCCAGAATTAGGAAGATTGAGAACCCCTAGCACATATACAGTGTCTCATTACATTTCATATCTGTGTATAGTGTTTTGCTCATGTTCACCCTTCCATTATGTCCTGTCTCTTATGCCTCTCCCTCCAACTTCTTAAAGGAATGCCAAGATTTCAGTTCATACAGAAACCTCCAAATTTTTACAATTTGAAACTTGAAATGTAAGACAAAATAAAATAAAACTGTGTGTGAAGCCCTGCCTACACTGAGTGAAATAGGTTTTCTGCCCAGATGAACATCGGCTCGCAGACTTCAGCTTCTGCCTGTGGGGCCTTTATGGACTGATGTTCAAGCTACGGCTGGAACATGTCCGTCTTCTATGTCTCCAGGCTCATAAGGAAGAAATTCCAGAAGAAACTGCTCGGGGCTTCTGAAATCCTCCACATCACTGTAGACAGCTCCTCCAGGTAAACAGCCTACCATCTTCTGCATGAACTTCTCATGCTCGAAGTGTCCGTGACATTTGGTATTCCCATCAGTTCCGAAAAACATGAGTTTACAATGTCTGTCATAACACATTTCTTTATTCTCTCAGGAACCACTCATACCTATATATTTTTCTTTGTATTCAAAAAACAATCTGACCCTCAAGAAAAATCTGTACCAGTCATATGGCTAAAGTGATGACAGCTCTAACGGGGACTGCGAAAGCCCCTGGAGGATGAGGGTACTCATTGACTAAGACACTTGTGTACATTTGGACTTGGGTCTGAGAAGGGAATTCCATCACTAAAGCTCTCCCTTCTCATCTCTTCCTAATTAACTACTGAAGAGGAAGAGTAGCACCTGACCATTCCTGGGGACCATGAGCCCATCATGGACCCCTTTCCTACAGTCCACAGTCCGTCTGTTGTACATGTTGGTAATGTATGTGCAGATAAGTACAAAGTAATTTGGGCATGCTCGGAATCTACGACACTTGGAAATGGAAATCTCTGCCACTCTCTGGGCATACAACAGGTTGCTTTTAATTCCTCTTTAAGCCTAGCCCTCAGCCCAGACATTCTTTTCCAGTTGGTTAGCTGGTTGATTGGTTGAGGTTTTCAAAACCAACACACAAAGTAATGGGTTTCATTGTGGCATTTTCATAAATACTTTATTTTTGCCAATCCCCCGTCCCCTCCTCTTCTTCCCTGTCCTCTTGCATTTCTCCTGCTGGCCCCTTTCCTCTCTCTGCTTGCATGCCACACCTATTCCACCCTCCTCGTCCTCCTCCAAAGACCTCTTCTTACTTTCTCATGATCTCCTTCCTAATTTGATGAACTATATGTCCCCCAATACACACATATAAACAGACACATATATACATATAAATTAAAATCTAGGATCTGCATATGCAAAAACATTCAGTATTTATCTTTCTGAGTCAGGTTATGTTACTTAATAAAATAATTTCCAGTTCCACCCACTTTCCTGCAAATGTTATGATTTCATTTTCCATTATGACAATTTAAAGGGTTTTGACTGCAGAACTTCCAAAATTGACACAGAGTTTAAAAAAAAGTCACACGTCTTCAGATCATACAAGGGGGGGGAGCATGGGGAAAGGGGAAGCTTCTAGAAGGAATAGCTGAGGAGAAAATGTCTCCAAGGAAGGTCCTCTGTGAAGCTCCAACAGGAAATTAGGCTAAAGCTCCCTGGGCAGACAGGAATAAAGGTTAGGCAGGCATGATTCAGCATGCCTCAGGCAACTGGAATAACAAGAGACCTATGATCACATACATCATCATATGGCAAGACACAGGCCAGTTTCGTTTACAGCTTCTAGTTTCAGCAGCTGGGCAGTTTCCTTGTAGAAGCTTTGCTCCTTAAAATTGGGGTTCTTTAAAAGATGAATGGAATGAGGGCTTTCCTAGATTTGGGGTAATCCTCAAACGTCTTGAGGTAGAACCTAAAAAGACAAGAAAGGAAGGAATGATTACAAATATAGTAGTTGCGAACAACTGAGCTTGTACAAGCCAACCCAGTTATTCAGCCCCTGACCCTTCCTGGGGACCATGTGCCCATCATCGGCCCCTTCCCTACAGTCTGTCTCTTGTAAATGTTGGTCACCTGTGTGCAGAGAAGTACAGAGGAAGATCAGAGGGTAATGGAGATGATTTCACAATATTACAGATGCACTTGACACTCAACTTTACATTGGAAATTGTTAAAGTGGTAAATTTTATGCTGTGCATATGTCACCAATTTTTTTAATAGACAAAAGGAAGTCTCATTTGGGCTCACTTTGCTGAAAACTGCAGGAAGCTAGAGCCTCCCAAAAACTCTGGACTGGTGACTAGTGGCAAATCTGTAATGGTGGTAACCAACTGCTCTCTGATTGGACCAGAGGCCTGCTCCACAGGAGGAAATCCACGTCTGGGAAGAAAAACCTGGACAAAAGTCCATGGCTGGGGAGGTCCTAGGCCCTACTGCAACTGTTCTGCTAAGTGGAAAAGACGTGCCCAACGAAGTGCTATCTAAATAGCTACATTTATACCCGTAGATCGGTGCTGCAGCCGGCTTTGCTCAGAGCAGCTTCTTTTGGCAGTATGCAGCAGTAACTGCAAAGACTCATAAAGAGTCAAAGTATTAAGAATAACGAAATGCTAAGTGCTCAGCCATGAAAGGAGCTTCTGGGTCACTCCAAGGCTTCTCCCATCGCAGAAGATGGGAAAGGAAGAATGTGCGGGTCAGGAGAAGGCATGACCATTGCACTCCTGATCCTACAGTAGCTGAGGCCTGCCTAAGACCTACAAAAGACTGAGCTTGTCAATATCCTGTCATGTCCCCTCCCCAGGACCTCCAGGAAGATAATCATAGGTAGATAGGAAGGTGTTCACAGGGCTGGCCTCCCCCTGAGGATCTACAGGCAGTTACTGTTGCTAGGGTGAGGGAAAGATGTTTGCATTGGTGGTGTGGCCACCTACAAGGATCGCAAGCTCTTGTAAACAACCCCTTACCCAGGATCCTGTAAGCAATTCTGCGAGACTCACTTGCTCATGAAAATTAAATAAATAGGTCTAGAGAAATAGCTCAGCAGTGAAGAGCACTTGTTGGTCTTCTAAAGAACCCGAGTTTGGTTCCCAGCACCCTTGTCCAGTGGCTTGCAACTCTATGCCTGTATCTCAGCTCCAGGACCTGAGGCCCTCTTCTGGGTGTACATACACACACAATGCACACACACACAAATGCATGCATGCATATGAACACACAGATATGCACAATACATGTAAATAAAATAAAAATAAGCCTTTAAAAATAAGATAAAACCATTTAAGAGCAAGGGGAAACAATAAAGAGTAGTAAATGATGAACATGATAAAATACATTATATATGTAAGGAAATGCCATGAGACTCATTATTGTGTCTAACTAACACATACTAATAAAAAAATTACAAAAAGTTATGGGAAAAGCTAACCTCAGAGAATTGACAGCACTTTTTGGAAAAGATCCCTTCCTGAAACTTGGGAATGCCACTATTACTATGGATTGCTATGCCACTATCATTATGAATTTTGCCTCCTAAAAGGTAGGGTGAAGTCCTAACTCCCGACACCTGAAGATGCAATCTTGTTTTGGAACTATGGTCACTGCAGATGTAATTAATTAAAATAGCTCATAACGGTGCAGGGTGGATCCTTAATCCCATAGACCTGAAAAGAGGCAGGAAAATGTACGGGATGGCAAAGTCACAGGCAGACTGGCAGAGATTAAAGATCTGCCCCAGCCATGAAAAACCAAGACTAATAGTCTCCACCAGAACTGAATAAAAGCAAGGAAGGATTCTTCCTCAAGCCATTCCAGAGAGCATGGCCCTACCTGTACCTTAAGGCCAGTCCTCTGGTCTCCAGAGTTCTGAAGAGAGAGATTTCCCTTGTCCTAAGCCCATGCAGCTGAGGGTCGTTTCCTTTGACAGCCTAACAAGATTAACGCATCTTAAACGAAAAGCCTCTACCCTGTGTGACTAAACTGTCCTCTTCACTAGCTGAAGCTAATGGCCCTTGAGGCATAATAAAGACCAAATACACTCAGCTAAAATGCTTTGGGTTTCGACTGGAAAACCAGAAAATAAATAAATAAATAAATAAATAAATAAATAAATAAATAAATAAATAAATAAGGATGTGCCAGAAGGGCCTGGCCTATACTGCTTTGATTTGAAAAGGTCCTGAGTGCTCAGCCTACCCTGCCAATGCCTGTCTTTGCTTCATGAGCACCTTCACAAAGCCATCTTGGTCCTATTAAAAGAACCACCCCTGGCTCTCCCTCCAAGAGGACCATAACCAGATGGCCTCAATTTGATTCTGATGTTGCACCAGCTGGAAACTTCTGGTGGAATTCCTGACCAAGTATTTCGCGGTCTAGGTTTTTCAAAGACCCCCTTATGCACCTGGCAATGCCCTGACCTCTGCCATTCTCTCACTGCCATTCTCTCACTGGCAGCAGACTCTCCTGAAGTGGGAGGGCTGTTTTGCTGTCTCTCAAAGGCCATGAACCTTTGAAACCCCGCCCCCTCTCTGTGTGTCTGTCTGTCTCTTTCTTTCTTTCTTTCTTTCTTTCTTTCTTTCTTTCTTTCTTTCTTTCTATCTTTCTTTCTTTTTCCAAGACAGGGTTTCTCTGTGTAACAGCCTTAGCTGTCCTGGAACTGGCTCTGTAGACCAGGCTGGCCTCGAACTCACAGAGCTCTACCTGCCTCTGCCTCCTGAGTGCTGGGATTACCCTGTACCTTTCAATCCAGGAGGTGATAGAAATAGGTCATGGGGAAACTGCCACTTGTGTATTTCTGAACTGGTCTCAGTTCCCACTCAGAAGAAAGGAGATTGCACCTCATTTAATCCTGAAGACTATTAGAGAAGTCATTAACGAGGCAGAGGCAAGACCTTAAGGAGCACTCAGCCCCGTTCTGTACTCCATGTGTTCCTTCTTGGTCTCTCCGCTTTCTCTCTCTACAAAAGTTTCTTTAAGGTAAGCAGGTGAAGTAAACAATTTATTACCCTTTCCTCCCCAGCACTACTCTAGGTTATCTATTTATCCTACTGAACCCTTGCCTGATGGGTTAAAGATGAAGACCAACCTTCCAAAGGAACGCCTTAAATGCCTACAGTTCCAACATGTACCAGCAGATGGCGCACTCAGGGTTCACCTGCTTACCTTACCTTTCCAAGAAGCCTGGACGTGCTGGCAATGGTCTCATCCATGGAACACACGTCAAGAAATAGGATGGAAGAGAACTGAATTGAAGCATGGACATTTGTTTCACCTCTTAGGCCATTATCTGAACTTTCCAGTCAAGTGGTTACCATCACCAGGCATAGAATCTGGACTAACCAACTCAGTGTGGGAAGCCATCTTTTACTTTTATTCTCATATGTTAATTATGCATACTAATAGGCTTCATTATGACATTTTCATACACTTGTAAATGCACTTTGATCATTTCTGTTGCCCTCTCTTGTCCTTTCCCACTCCCACTGATCCCCTTTCCTCTTCCCAACTATTTCCCTTCTATTTTCATGGTTTGTTTATGATTCATTGAGTTTCATTAGGGTTGCTCATAGGAACATAGGCACCTTACCATTGGCTACACCACTGAAAAAAAAGTCTCTCTCTTTACCCCACCAACCATTAACTAAATCCTCAGGGAAGGAGAGTGGGAGACCCTCCTCAACAAGGTGGGCATAATGGCTGCCCAGCCATCACCTCTGGTGCCACTGTCTAAGTTATCATTTCCATTGTGTCCGGGCTCCCCTGGCTGTCAGCATTCAGGCAAAATGCTTAGTCACCCCAGGTGCTAGCATTTCCAGGGTTCCACGGCTGCGCGTGAGCCATCAGCATTCAGGCAAAACGCCTAGTCACCTTCGGGCCTTACACTCGATGTAATCTATGCGCAGCATGGCCACGTAATCTATACACATACATGGTGTGGCTACATAACCCCTATGCTCATGCGCTGAACTACCTTTAAAAGCGGACACCCCCCCCTCGCCACATTTCTTCCAGACAGGCCCATGCACTCCCTCCTTCCCCTTTCCCCACTCTTTATTAATAAAACTCTTTAAGTGGGTTTCCTTGTGTATCTTGTGGTCTGTTCTCTCATGCACAATAATATCAATCTATACAGTCTTTTTTATTTATTTATTTACTGCTACCATTACCCAACTCAATTTCAGCTTCAGTAAAAGCTTGAAGAGTGAGAATTTAATCACACAATTAGATTATTTATCACATTTCCGTTATCATGTGTTTGTAAATCTGATTTCCATGTGCTACAGTCTCACTGGAGAAGAATGCTATGTGATGCTACAACCTTGGGACACTGTTAGATGTCACCTTGACCCCTTAGAGGCAAGCCTCTGGTAACAGCTGTGAGGGACTGTTTATATGAAGGGATGGCCTCAGAAAATGCCTGTGAGGGGTTGTCCTAACAAAGTTCATTGCTACAGGAAGACCTATCTTAATCATGGTAAGACCATTCCCTGATGAGGGGGACTCTGGACTGTATAAAATTTATACAGAGGTCACAACCCCTTTTGGGACACATAGCAGACATCCTGGATAGAAGATGTTTACGTTAGGATTCACAACAGTAACAGATTTACAGTTGTGAAGTGGCAGTTAGATAATGTTAGGGTTGGGGTCAGCACAGCGTGAGGAACTGTATTAAAGGGTTGCAGCGTGGGAAGGTGGAGAACCGCTGGTATAAATGGAGAGGGCAAGCGGAGCATAGCACACATGCATTCATTCATTTGCTTTTGGCGTTTGACTGTGTATGAATGCAATGGGACCACCTGCTTCGTGTTCCTGCCCCCTTGATGCCTTTGCAATGACACCTCCCCATAACCCGGAATCGAGCCAAATCAATCCTTTCTCCCTTAAGTTGCTTTTCTCAGGGAGCTTTAATCACGGCGACAGGAAACAACACTGAGATGCCTCCCTTGAAAAGCTTACCTGTGGTGGTAAAAAGCTTGCATCCCAAGGAAACAAAGTGAGAAAAATGCAAACGCAAGGGCTGGAATGGACCACGTGGCCAAAGCATAGCCCATCCATTCAATGATCTCACCCAGGAAATTGGCTCCCGAAACGTACGTAAACAAGCCACCTGTGTGTAGAGAATCAGAAAAACGGTGTTCAGAACCTCAGTTCTGTGATACCGCATCCCTGGCTTTTGTTCCGGAACACACAAAGACTGTTAAACAGATGTAAGATGGGAGGCCCCTTCTACAGCCAGAGTTTAGAGGAAGCCTCTTAGAAAAAAAGGAAAACAAAGCAACCGCAACCCTTGCCTGCCGAAGGTTCTGGAATCCTGGAGTGGCCCCATCTACTGATGGGCACTGTCGGGATTTCTTTACAACTGTTAGGCCACCAGCTTTGAGATGAGCAAGCAGTGCAGACAGCCTGCTTCTCATCTCGTCCCGTTCTAAAGGACATTTTCAGGCCACTCCTTACCTTCCCGAGCCTTTCCCAGCAAGTCCCAAGGTCGGTCGTTATGGTACACCCCAGTCACACAAAGTAAAACAACGTGCTACATTGAAATAAAATCTTAACAGGTATGAGAAATGATTTGATTCGTTTGGACTCTTTGATCCTCCACTACCTGGTTCCCTGCCCTCAACACTGCTCAAGCTGAGAGCAGAGGATATTCGCCCTGCTGGGGCTGAAAAACTCTGTTGCTCTTGAAGCATTTCACTTCTACCCACAAGAGAGCTCTCCTCTCAGAACTATCTAGAAATCAAGGCATTTCTGACGACGTTAAATATACCCACACTCAAGCTTTATGAACCCATCTTAAACTAGAAAAGTTGTGACCAAAACGGCTTTTCTCCTTCTGTAATTACGTTAAAACGTGCTTTTAAGTCGTTCTCACTCACTCTTAGAACTCAGCTGGAAACTGACCTTGGCAACCTGGTTTCTAAGAACTGTCCCAGCTCATCTTTACTTAATTATTAAACCGAAGTTTTCAAGTGTTGAGTGCACTTAGTGTTGGAATGTGAGCACTGCCCACGGAGTCCTGTGGGAACACTTTGTCCCCAGCTTGTGGTACTGGTTCAGAAGGCTGTGGAACCTTTCGGCCATGGGTCCTTGCTGGCAGGTGGAAAGCTATTGGGGGTGGGTTCGAGGGGGATAGCTGGCCTGGTTCCTGCCCAAGCTCTCTATTTTCTGGCTGGCTACAGAGATGTAAGCAAGTAACCCCACGTTCCTGCCACCAATGATGAGAGTCCGCGTAGCACACCAGGTGTCCTCACCTTCTCTACCTTGACATTGAGATAATGATGCTTCTGTCCAGTGTTCTATCCCAGCTGTGAGAGACATGGCTGACACAAGAGAAAGTTCCTTGACTATTGCTTTTCCTAAGGATGACACTGTGTCTTCCTGTCCATGTCACCCTTGACTTTGTGAGGGTCCAATTACCCATGAACATCATGAATGGTCTAGCTTAGTTCCTCTGATACCAAGGAATTAATAATACTTATGCATTTAAATGTATTACTAATCACAATAGCTTTGCCATTATTAATCCGTGGTCACCGATCTACACCATCATATCATAATCCAGGACATTTTTACTGCAAACGTCCATTTGCCTGTGTTGATCACCTGGACTGATTCGTTGCCGAATGCTTTTTCGTCAGACTCTCATTCCTAGTTCCTTGGGACCAGTTACATTGGTACGTTCTCTGTATCTTGATCTCGGACACAGCAGTCACGTGCTGCCCAGTGGCACGTCACATGTCAACAGCAGACTGCAGACATGACACTGAGCCACATGGACTCTAACAGACTTCAAGTATTCACCATTTAGTGACATCGCTGCCATTAAGTACAGCACACTGCCCGTCATTTGAAAGCTCAGGCCCAGTCATCTCCAAACCTTAAGACCTGAGTTCAATTCCCGGTCCCCACATAAAAGCCAGGCACAGCGGCACATGCCTGTGATCCCAATGCTGAGAAGGGAGAGACCGGAGGATCCTGGAGCTCCATGGCCAGACCGTCTAGCTGCATCAGTGAGTGCCAGGTTCAGTGAGAGACTGGATCAACAAAATCAGGTGAAAGCACATTGAAGGAGACACTTGACTTCTAACTCCAGCCTTCACATGAATACATACACGCATGCACAAGTACCCGCACACATACATGCACACGCCAGACAAAATTTTTTTAATTAAAAAATAAATTTTTAGGAAGAAAGTACAAGCATATAATTATAGACAGGATTTAGTCTTCGATAATCATATTAAGTGTCTATGTTCTAGTTTATATGCTTTCTAAACTACTCCTTGTTAGAACATAATTCTTCAGCTTAGAAAAATGTGACCCATAAAACAATCCCACAATTTTATCTGGGAGTGGGGGAGCCATCGCTCCACACATGCTGCTCCCTAAAGACTTTCCAGTGGGCACAAAGGCAAAATACACGATACTGATGCTTGTGATCATGTGTAGGCCTAGGCTAAGACGTGTTTGCCTCTTAGATTTTAGCAAAAAGGTTTTTAAAAATTCAAAATTTCAAAATAGCCCTAACTATGCAGTAGGCCACCCCATCCAGGTTCTTGTTAGCATACTATGATGTTCACCTGACATCTTTGGCTTCATTGCTAACAGCCAAGGCTCACACTCTGTGTAAATGGCAGGCTTATATACTAGGCTGTAAACTATTCCCCACCTCTTATATCCAAGGCTGGTACCCTCTGTCACCTTGAGGGTACTATGATCTTCCTACCTAGTGTGGGCAAAGGGTCTTTCATGTCTCTCTCTCTTTCTCTCTCTCTGTCTCTGTCTCACTTTCTGTCTCTGTCTCTCTCTCTCCCTCTCTCTGTCTCACTCTCTGTCTCTCTCTCTGTCTTGCTCTATGTGTGTGTGTGGGGGGGGTGCCTATAACAAGGCCAACCTTGAACTCACTGTGTACTAAAGAATTACCTTGAACTCCTGACTCCTGATCTTCCTGCCTCCCCTTCCTAAGTGCTGGCATCATAGATATGTACCGCCATGTCTGAGTTAAGTGTTGCTGGGGATGGAACCCAGGGCTTCATGAGTGCTAGGCAATCACTCTACCAACTGAGTTACAACCCTAGTTGTCTTGGAGCGTCCTTAGATTCTGCAGAAGGGACAGAGTATGCAGGGGAGGGCAGAAGCCACAGTGTATATGTTGCATAGTTGCGCTGTCACGAACCCTCCCCATTTGTTAACTACTGGGGCAGGCTCCAGTGAAGACTAGAAATCTGGGAGCCAGGGAGGCATTACCTTGTGGAATCTTATAGATGATTTCTCCAGGCTTCCTAAGCTGGCGCAGCAGGTAGTCACTATGGATGTTGATTCCCATTCCCAAAACAAATAGGAAGACACCTTGGCAAAGAAGAGAGGAAACAGATCAAAAGACACTCTCTGCTTTGATATTTTTCACACAAGATTTTTCTTTCTTTCTTTCTTAAAATAAAGGGAGGGACATTTAGTTGCCAAATCTAAGAATGTTATTCAGATATGGTCTGAAGCTTTCTGGGAAGAGAGGTTTTTCCGGTTCCTAAGGTAAAAATGTTAGCGCTCACGTACAGTGTGATGGACAGAGGAGGGAGAGTGGGCCAAGCAGGAGGCAACAGCATTGAGTGTATTAACCAAACCACTGTAATAAATCAATAAGTAACAGCAAGCGCATGGCTCATTCACAAATGGCCAACTGGCTGGCTCACTCACCGACCAGCTCCACGCTCTCCTTTGCCATGCCCCACTGTGAAGGTTGGAAGTTGACATACACATGCATGCAATTGTCAATGAACAAACTTTATTTGTAGTTAAATATAAATATTATGCTCAAGATAATTGTTTAATAAAAATAAGAATTATTTGTTTTAACCCAGAGATCTTCCCTTTCTGCTGTTTTGTTCCACTTCTTGGTTTTGTGGCCAAACAACACCCTACATGTGTAACCATATTACACAGTGAAGCTTCTGCTCCTTGGTAATTATTGAATGTTCACTCTGAATACAGAATAAGAAGAGGTTGAAGGACAGACTGGAGACAGGATTCTCAGTGTGGAGGTTACTGACGGCAGACATCCAGGCTAGATGGAATTGTGGCTTGGTGTAGGACAAAGCTAATTCAGCTAAGGAGAAGAGATCCCAGCAGGAACTGGGTCTGAAGACAGCAGAAAGTAGTAAGTCAATAGGCAGAATGTGACAGATGATATTAATAAGGATTAAGAACGATTTCTAAGGCGGGTGGCAGTGGCTCACAGCTTTGATCCCAGCACTCGGGAGGCAAGGCAGGTGGACCTCTGTGAGTTTGAGACGAGCCTGGCCTAATAGAGCAAGTCCCAGAACTGGTGCGGGAGAATTGTCTGTATTCTGTCAACCATGTTTTAAATAAACACTGATTGGCCAGGCAGGAAGTATAGGTGGGACAACCAGACAGGAAGTAAAGGTGGGGCCAGGAGAACAGGAGTATTCTGGGAAGAAGGAAGCTCTTTCCTCACTCCTGCCCAGACCACCGAAGAAGCAGGATGTGACCTGCCTGCTGAGAAAGGTACTGAGCCATGTGGCTAACATAGATAAGAATAATAGGGCTATATAAGTTATAAGAGCTAATACGAAGCCTGAGCTAATGGGCCAATCAGTTTTATATCTTATGGAGACCTCTGTGTGATTTTCTTTGGGGCTAAACAGCTGCAGGAACTGGGCAGAACAGAAACCCCGACAGGCAGCCTGGCCCTCATGTTACACAGAACAGTCAGAGAAACCATGTTCAAAAAAAAATCTATTTTGATCTATTATTTCTTACATGAGCCAAGATAGTATACAAAGAACTTAAATATCCTGGACCTTGGTTCTTCTTGCAGACGTGAGGGGAGCAAGCCAGGGAGATGGCTCCATCCTTACAGTGCTTGGCTTGCAAGCACGAGGACCTGAGTTTGATCCTACAGTTCATGTTTTTAAAAGTCCAGAATGGTGACACACATTTAGGAACCAAGTAAAGAAGATCTAGAGACAAAAAGGTCCCTGACATTCCCTGGCCAGTTAGTCTAGTCCTATAGCAACTCCAACTTGGGTGAGAGACCTTGTCTCAGAAAGCAATGCAAGCAGCTGTCCGGAGGAACAGCATCCAAGTTGACCTTTGACCTCCATGTGCGCCTGCACACAAACACAAAGAAATGGGTATATACACATAAATACGATGAGGGAAATTTTTTATTATATTTTTATTACTTTAAATTATTTTTAAATTTAAATATATTTAATTATATTCTTTCCCTCCCCCAAGTTCTTCAAGATCCTCTCCTCCCTATCCTATACAACATGAAGTTCTTTCTCAAAAAACAAAAACTCAACACAACAACAAATCACACCAAATCAAGAAAACAACACCTCATCCTCCAAAAAAAAAAATACTAAACTGTAACCAAAAAAAGCACACAAAAACTAGGCAGTGGTGGCATGCACCTTTAATCCCAGCACTTGGGAGGCAGAGGCAGGCAAATCTCCGAGAGTTCAAGGCCAGCCTGGTCTACAAAGTGAGTTCTAGGACAGCCAGGGGCTGTTGCACAAAAAAAAAAAAACTGTCTTGGAAAACAAAAACAAACCAAAAAAATTTTTAAAAAGCATACATACATACAAAAAAACAAAAACAAACAAACAAACAAAAATCCTGTGGAGTCCATTATATGTTGATCAACTACTCCTGAACATGAGGGCCATCCTGGAATGGTTAATATAACCTGGGTCACACCATTGGAGAAAACTGATTTTTTCCTCTCCAGGAGATATAAATGATGGTTCAGTTGTTAACCTTTACCCTAGTGCCTTGGTTTTCACTCATTCAATCACTCACTCATTTATTCATTTTTAAAATGTAACAAAATGAAATATAATAAAATAAAACAAAACAATTATATTAAAGTTGGACAAGACAAAGCAAGAGAAGGAAAAGAGCCCAAGAGAAGGCTCAGGAATCGGAGAAGAACAAAAATCAGAGATGCAGTTGTTCGCACACTTAAGAGTCCATAAAAACACTGAACTGGAAGTCATAATAAGAGCTCAGAGGACCTGGCGAAGATAGATTCGTGCAGGCCCTGTGCATGCTGCTTCAACCGCTGTGAGATCACATGGGCTTTGCTGCTGGTGACGTAGAGAGCCTTGTTTTGTTGGTGTCCTCCATCCCTTCTGGCCTTTACACTCTTTCCACCTCCTCTTCCACAGAAAATAGGAGAAATTTTTAAAGATCACTTTCTTCAATTATTTCGGGTATTCGGGGAAAGCTTCTTTGAGGAGGGTAAAATTGGTAGAGAGTAAAGCAAGGAAGAGGGCCAAGCCTCGAAGCTCAGTGAAGCAGAACAATCTAGGAATGGGGAGCGTCCTGGACAGAAGTGCTGGCACCAAACAGGCCTGACTACTTGAATCCCAACACAGGACTAGCACAGGAAATGAGGTGACAGGAATAACCTCCAAGTCAGAAAGACCGAAAACATTTGGGTTTTGTAGGCAGGGGAGCCTGTTTGTATCATAGGAGCAGTAGAAATCTATCAGCCCATTTTGAGATGGGAGATCGCATGGCACATATTTAAATATTCTCCCCAGCTGTCTTATGGGATGGAGACCAGAGAAGGAGCATGAGTGGAAAAGAAGTTGGTGAGGAGGCTGCTGTAGGATAAGAGCCAATGGTGACTGACACTGTGGGGCTGGTGCTAGCTGGGAAGGGAGGAGAGACAGACTCACTTACCCAAGCTAAACCGTGCATCTGTGTACCACTCCTCAGGGTATTCTGCACAGTAAATCAGATAGTGGGCTTGAAGAAATCCATTTCCTATGCAGAAGGCAATTGCTCTCAGAAAGAGAATCACTGGGTAAGGCCTCCCTCTGGTGAGCAAGGAATAAATAAATGTCCTAGAAGGGAAGGAGACAGTGATTAAGAGTCTTTATGGTTGGGAGGGGGAGGGGAGGAGTGGCCAAACCGCGATATACTAGTGCTGTGCCATAATGCTCCTGTGCCCTGTGAAGATTTGTCACTTGTATTTGTTTAGTAAAACACTGATTGGCCAGTAGCCAGGCAGGAAGTAGAGGTGAGGTGAGCAGACTAGGGTCTAGGAAGAGGAAAAGCTCAGTCTGCAGTTGCCACCCAGGTGCAGAGAAAGCAAGATAAAAATGCTGCACTCGGAAACGGTACCAAGCCACGTGGGTAAACATAGGTAAGAATTACGGGTTAATTTAAGTTTGTAAGAGCTAGTTAATAAGAAGCCTGAGCTAACAGGCCAACAGTTTATAATTAATGTAGACCTCTGTGTGTTTCTTTGGGACTGAACAGCTGTGGGACTAGATGTGACAAAAACTTCCATTTACAAACATTTAAATAGTGTTTAGGTGGCATGCTTCTTGGTGGTGGCATTGACCTTAAAACTCCATTGAGATATGATAAAAACCATGGCCTAGAAACTCTACAGAGTTGTGGTAAAAAATGTGGTTCTCACCATTATCTCAACCATGAAGCTAGACTCTTAGGAAGCCAAGGAGTGGGATAGATCCACTGCCAAAGCTTTAATCCTAGCCATATCACCTAGCAAATTAAAGACTCATATGGTCAGAAAAAGAGAAGTATACAGTAAAGACCAATTCAGACAGGAAAAAAAACTCTAAATAGTTTATGGTATGTTTAAAAATATACATAGGCTTGGGAGAGAAAAGAAAAAGGATAAAGTTCTTTAAAAAAAAAAAAGAGTAGTTGGGTGTGGTCGCACATGCCTTTAATCCTAGCACTTGGGAGGCAGAGGCAGGAAGAGCTCTGTGAGTTCAAGGGCAGCCTGGTCTACAGAGTGAGTTCCAGGACAGCCGAAGATACAGAGAAACCCTGTCTCAAGTCCAAGCGAATAACCACATCAAGATCATTACTGTAAACACTTTTCCCGTGAATTTGGCCCAGTCGGTAAAGTGTTTGAGGGCTTGAGTCTACTCCCACAATCTGTTTTGCTTTTGCCTACTACAGCAGCATGCACTTGTTAATCTAGCACAGGGGACACAAAGACATGCATTGAATGGACAATTATTATCTAATTCTAGAACAATGATTTTACTGGTTTTTTGCCCTTTTTGGTTTTTAGGTTTTGGTTTGTGTTTTGAGAGGGTTGGGGAATTGTTTGTTTGTCTTATGACATTAAAAATGCATAAAAACTACCATTTGGTCCTCCTTTTATTTACACAACAGCCTTGAAAGGTAGATAGGTACAAACTCCATCTAGCAGTTGATGGTGGCAGGGGGAAGACCCAAAGAATTATCACCCCCATAAAAATCAAGGTAAAAAATGGCCCCACAAAAAAAAGTCAAAATCAATTCTTTTTCATAACTTTGAATATTCACTAAAAAACTTGCAGCAACCCACAGGGCTCTTATAAAGAAAATGCTGCATTTCATGGAAGGCAACAAACCCTGAGACATTAACTTGCCCTAGACCCATTTACCATGCTCTTGCTCTCTGCAGCTTGAAAACTAAGAGCCCATGTTCCAAGTGCTAGTGAGGGTAGGAACGTGTGGGACTCTTTCACAGGTCTCATTCCCACAGAGAAGCCTTTACTCCACCTGTCTAGTGGCTCCCTGCAAAGCTCAGCTCCAAAAGTTTGTCTCTAATCCAACTGACCCAGTGCTGTTTGGGTAGCTTGGTACCCTAAGGGGCAAAGATATACCATATAAAAGTTCAAAAGGAAAAAGCTAGGGAATGATATGTTCACGGGAGTATTGCAATGCTCAGATGGGAAAGTTGTAATTGGAAATATCAACATGAATGGGGAGTTCAGAAAAACGACCCTCTCCAAGGTCTGGGAGTAAAGATCTGCCAGCAGCAGCATGCAACCAGGCCTTCATCCTTCAATCCCACTCCCTGAAGGAGCTAGGGCATCATGGAGAAATAGCTAATCAAACATCAAAGGCAAGGAGGATAAACAGTATATCAGGGATGTTTTATTGAGTTGGAAAGTAAAGGAACAATTGAAAATGAATAGGGAGATAGGTGATTGCCCCACTAGTCATACTTGTGATAAACAGGGTGTGGAAAAGAATAATGGCTGTAGACAATCGCGAATATTGGATCAATAAAGTTCTGTGAGTCCATACTGGTCCATTAAAAATATTAAAAACTTTGTCACTTCTAGAGGTAACTATTACATTAAATCCTTGCTCTGATAAAACATAGCTAGAGGGGCAATTAAGCACTTATTCTATGTCCCATGGTCCTGCCTTCTTACACTTGTCACCTTCAATTGATGAGCAAAAGCTTTTCTTCTCAGTAAAACAGCAATAAGTAAATACTACAATTAGAAAAGCTATCATCTGAGCAACTCCAAAATCACCTGTCATCTTTCCATGACTTGATTTAAAAGAGCTACTAAGTACAAGAGAATGGAGAATCAGTTCAGGCATGATCATGAGTGAGGCCACAGCCACCCTTTAGTAGAGGGACCTCACACGAGAAGGCAATCAGCACAAACTATTCTTCCTTTGCTCGTCAGTTCAATGCTGGAGAAATGGCAGGTGTGTAAATTCCATGAGAAGGCCCTGCAGGGACAGGAGGCCGGTAGGCAAGGAGGGAGTCACTGTGGTATCTGAAGTCAGCAGTGCTGTGACATAGCATGGGACTTTTCGAGGAGGTTTTTATTAACTCTCCTCCTCTTGCTTGAAAAGAAGTCCCAAGAACCACAGCCTCTGGTGTGGAGAACAGCTCAAGTCACCTGGGATCTATGTAGTCTCATCAAAGGACTACTGGAGTCACACTAGCACGGCAGTAATAAAAACAATCACATCCTAACTGGTCATCCTTGGACATCCGTTCTCCCAGCTAGCATGTCGCAATCTATTGGCTCCTCTCCGCAGAGCTCCGCAGATACCTCCCTGATGCCAAGATGAAGTGGCTCTGGGGAGCACTGTTTTGTGCTGCTTGTGGTTCTCACCTGCAGTCTCTTTTCTCCTGTTTCTTAAGCTCACAAGAGGACACTGACTGGGACCTGCTCTTTATCCCTGGCCTCGCTCACATGACAAAGACATCCCTCAGGAGAAATGACTCTGAGCCAAGATAATTAGGTACCCAAGAAGTCCAACAACTAAAGAACTAACCAAGAGTTAAAATATGCAAACATCTTGAGTAAATAATGAACAACATACACTGGGTAAAGTGGAATTGCCATAACAGAACAACTTTAAATAAGTCCCAAAGTATCCTCCAAGAAATGTTTTCAAGGCAGGAAATGTCACTTAAAAGGGAACTCCATAACAATACAGTATAAGAAAAATACACTAGTTAATTCTTAGGTGCAATTCTTAGAATAAAGAGCAGATGGCTTTGAGCTGGAAGTTCAAGAAGGAATGAATGACTAGACTCAAGATGTTATTCAGGGAGGAAATGGACCACATCCGTTAGAGTTTTTGTTTTAATTTACTTGTGTGGGGGGGTCTGTCTGTCTGTCTGTCTCTGTGTGTGTCTGTCTGCCTGTCTGTCTATCCACCTGTCGGTCTTTCTTTCTGTGTGTGATGTAGGAAGGGAGCAGGTGCATGGCACCATACCTGGCGGTAAGAACACAACTTGGGAAGTCAGTTTCCTTCCTCCACATTTCCCTGGGGTCTAAGCTCCAACTCAGGCCTCAGGCTTTCATAGCTAGTGCTTTTGCATTTGTCTCTCTAGCCCAACGCTTACATTTAAATTTTTTTCCTGGTTGGGAAAATATTTAGGTGCCAGAAATGTAGCAGAAGAGAAAACGATGATATTCAACACGTTTGTTTGAAGAGATGAGCAGGCAAGGCTTGACCACAGAGTTAGGGACATAGCACACATTCTGTGATGTCTAGGGTAGCACCCTGAGTTCAAGGCCAAGGAGATAGAATGATGGATTTTTTTTCAGAGGCAAAATCTCCAGATCGAGTTTCTGTTATTTTGCACACGGGAAAGCTAGAGCCTAAGGAAGTTAAAATAACATGCCCATAATTATAGATCCAACTGGTGTAATAGCAGCAAGGCCTAAGTGTTCTAGGTCTGAAAAGATGGCTCAGTCAGTCAGTGCTTGCTGCACAAGCATAAAAGCCTGTGTTTGGTTCCTCTTACCCACGTAAGAGCCAGCTCCAAGAGTACAACCCATATGCACCTGTGCACACACATACACCATATGCACATTAAAAAGATCAATTAAATTACACAAATATAGGTCTTTTGCTAGGTAAATTACCTACACTAAACTTGTTGATTACTCCTTTGATATTTCCAAAAACTAAAACATACTGTTATATGTGGATGAGAGTGAATGCTCATCACTGCAGTTAAGTAAGACCAAGATCTGTTATGTCAATCAGGCCTAATTATATGTTTACATCTGAGGCTGCTTGTTCATTCATTCCCCAGCCACCCAGACCCAAAATAATCATACAGAAACTATATTAATTACAACACTGTTTGGCCTATTACCTTAGGTTTCTTATTAACTAACTCTTACATCATAAATTAACTCATTTCTATAATTCTAAGTATTGCCACGAGGCTCGTGGTTTAACTGTCTCCTTCGGCAGCTACATGACGTCTCTCTGACTTTACCTTCTTTCTCCCAGCATTCAGTTTAGTTTTCCCACCTAGCTCTATTCTGTCCTGTCCTAGGCCCAGCCAGCTTTTTTAGCATTAACCAATACAAGCAACACATATCCAGTAGGACTTCCCACATCGAACATCCAGATGCTTAAGCTTATAGTGACTCTCTTAAAAGGACCTGTGAGCCACATTCATCACAGAACCAGAAATGTGTCTGAAAATCTGAAGGCATTGGAGCCAAATTTCATGTGTTGGAAACTGTGTCCCTCAGATTCATATGTTGATGGTGTTTTGGAGATGGAACCTAAGGAATGTGATTGAGCTACTCGTGGGTTAATGGGCTATTGAAGGAGTGAGTTTGTTGTGTGGTACATGTGTCTGGTCTCATTGTGTGATGCCTTTCTGCCATGTATTTTGTGCAGAAAGGATGCTCTCACCAGGTCCCATCTCCAAAATACCATCAACATATGAACCTGAGGGATGCAGTTTCAAACACATGACACAGATGCCAGTGTCATGTTCCTGAACTTCCCAGGCTCTAGCACTGAAAGCTTAAGAAACATCTATCTTTTATATGTGATAGAATCTAAGGTATTTTGTTCTAGCAACAGAAGGTGAACCAAGACAACTGTTACTTGACTTTATACATTTCATATTCACTTATACACTCTCTCTTTCTCACACACACACATTCATGCAACCAGGCATGAACACATGCACACATACACACACACACACACACACACACACACACACACACACACACACACACACACTAGCCTTTCATCTAACCATCTGCAGACAATAGAGACCAGACAAGGTCTGGAGACTATGACGTAAATCACAGCTGCCCTTTAGATAGGACTTCCAGCTTCAAAGCCCAGAAGCTTGCCTAACAAAAGCACTGGGTTTGGAGTCAGAAAACTTGGACCAGTTTTGCCTTCCCTAGAAATGGAGTCTTATTCTTTCCCTGTCACATCTCAAGATCGCTGTGAGGTCAAAGTTGGTAATCTAAGCATGCAGTACAGTGATGAAGTGCTTTCTTAGCATAATCAAGCAATCTCAATCAAGAGATTACTCTCTCTAGCACCACAAAAACCATTTAAATAATCTATGTAGATAGATATTTAAACTGAAGCATGATTGACAAAAGGATATACACACATGTTGCTTTATATCCAAGTCAAACTGTGTAGACTTAAATAGCCAGGTAGTCTCGCAGGCCCACAAATCTTACGTCCTGGCTCTCTTGGCAAATACCGCCAACCCTGGGAGGACACAGAGACTTCTCTGCCTTTCTGAACCTGTCCATTTCATGGTTCAGTCTCCTAGCCAGGTGCTGGATCATAGGATCTTGAATTCTATGGGCTCAGAGCTGCAGAGGAAAGAAGGGTTTGTTTCTAGGATCAGCTCCCTTGAAACTATAGGCTGCCTCCTTATGCCCTAGTACCCAACAGCACATTTGGATGCAGGCCCCTAAGTCTCCTGTGGAGCCCTCTCTCCATTCAATCATAATAGTGAACACACTCATTTCCATAAATAAAAATCACCACCTCGGCCTCCCATGTCCTTCAAAATGCAAAAGAAATAAGAGGAGCCTGCAGCTCTACCACCAGAGTATAACTGCAAGTCTGCTTGACTCAGGGATCTTTCCATCTGGGCAGAGTGAAAATCAAATGGAGAAGTAAGTACTCCTTGGAGGTGATGTTCTGACTTGATGGATTTGACTTCTCCATAACAGATCTTGGGCAAACGTCTTGTCTGCAAGCTGAGGTGAGTCATAACTATAGAATTATCATGAAAATTAAATACAATGATGCAAGAAAAAGTATTTAACAAGATTAGTGTTGAGCACTCATTTCTCCACAGACTCCCATTCTAGAGAGCTTCAGGGCCCTAAAGGTAGATTAAATTAAAAGTAGGTTAAGTTCTCAGGTGGAAAGGATCTAGAAGGCCAACAGAAAGTCATTTCAAAAAATAACTGTTTGGCTCATAACAGTATAGTCTTGTCCGTTTCAACAGTGTCCCCAATGAGACCAAATGAGTTCAAATACCCAGCTCATAATACCTTCAAAGTAAACCGTGTATCCAACCCAACTTATGGCCTCCTAAATCAATAATCTTTGCTTCCTAACTAAAGAGTAAGCTGTCTACAGTAACAAAGTGTCAGAGGTGTGAGACGCTAGGAGCTCCTGTTATTCAGACCACAGCACAGTTGGGGTACAGCAGTGATGCTTTGGCAGCCATTTGGGATCAGGCTCTTCCAGGGGGCTCTTAGGCATGTAAGTGAGCAAAAACAAAAGAATGTGTAAGGCTCTGTGAGTTTATTGACAATCAAGTTTCAGGATAGAAGTGGCATGTGTTATTCCCATCCTTGTTCCTTTGCCCCCACACAACCATAGGGGAAACTGGAAAATGTTTCCCACTAGTTTTCCCAGTGAAAAATTTGGTAAATATAGAGAATGGATGGGAAGCCAGAAGTCCTAGGGAACAAATAAGAAGGCTCTTAGGATAGAAATGGCTTTGCTTAGGGAAGCTGGAAGCAATCCAAAACAAGATGTAGCTCGGCATAGAAGAAAAGATTAAAAGAAAAAACAAAAACAAAATAAAATAAAGAGAAGGGAAAGAGTTAACTGGCTCTCAAGACTGAAAATCAATACCAGAGGGTCGAGGCAAGTTTCCCCTTCAGGTTTGTGATGGTTTATCAGCCTGACAAGACTCTAGATGCCCCCTGGAAGATGGTCCTTTGACGTGCCTGTGAGAAACTATCTTGCCAACATCAATTGATGTGGGAAGGTTCATCTTAATTGTGGTCAGGACCAGTCCCTGAGCTGAGAATCCCAGACTATATAAAGGAGAGAGAGAGAGAGAGAGAGAGAGAGAGAGAGAGAGAGAGAGAGAGAGAGAGAGAGATCAGCATTATTAGTATGAGTGCACTTGCTATTCCCAGTTTCCTGATTGTGTGCATGATGTGACCAGCTACTTCAAGCTCCTGCCGCCCTGACATCCCCACTGTGATGGACTGTACCCCGGAACTACGAGTCAGGATAAAGCAACCTCTTCTCCCTTAAATTACTTTGTCAGAGTATTTTATCTGAAACTTTTATTATTATTTTACGTATATGGGTGTGTGTGTGTGCGCGCGCGCGTGCACGCACCATATGCATGCAGTACCCACAGAGGCCAGAAGAGGACATTAGATTACCTAGAGCTGGAGTTATCTGTGGTTGTGAGCTGCCATGTGGGTGCTGGGAATTGAACCCAGGTCCTCTGAAGGACAGCCAGTGAGTGCTTTTAGTCACTGGGCCATCTCTCCAGCCTGAACAGTGTTGTCACAACAACAGAAGACGCTAAGATGGCATCCTACGTCCTACTATACTCTATGGCTATTCCATGCTATGGGACTAAGTCTCTTTAATTCCTTCCTACACTTCTAATGTAAATTTTAATTCTTTTATGCACATTCAGACGGAGACTGATAAGTATTCTCTAAACATACAGCCTTCTGTCTTTGCTAAGCAAATGTTCAGTCTGGTGTGGGGAGGGGGACACTCCCATTGGAAAGAGTTAACTGAAATTGCAGATCCAAATTAAGCCCAAAGGAAGAAACTTAGAAATAACATATCTTGAGTCGACCAACTCATATTTAACTAAATCTTCTTCAAATATAAGTACTATTGCTAAGATTATCAAGCCAATTGAAGACT
The DNA here is from genome assembly GCA_004026605.1 of Ondatra zibethicus. Lineage (NCBI taxonomy): Eukaryota > Metazoa > Chordata > Mammalia > Rodentia > Cricetidae > Ondatra > Ondatra zibethicus. The sequence continues at coordinate 6,360 of PVIU01002527.1, read as the reverse complement.
CTTCACCATATGAAATTTTAGACTTCATTGCCAATCAAAATAAATTCAAATTCTGCAAATATGTACAAAGCTCCCGTGCATCACATTTAGCTGTTTTACACAGCAGTGACCCTGCATCTTCTTTCATTCACTGCCCTACTTGCCTGGTTTCTTTTATAGCAAAACTCTTCCAAAGAGTGGCCTATACTTTCCATCTCTACGATGTTTTTCTCATCTATTTACCTCCTTCCCCATAAAAACAAGCCTTGGCAAGGTTACCCAATACCACATTTCCAGACCAACATCAGATTTTCAGCCCTCTTCAAACTGGGCAAATCAGTCACTCCCATCTCATGGAAACTGTTCCAGCAAGCACACCATACTCCCTTGGTTCTTCTGCTTTGTTGATTTATCCTGGTTTTACTCTGAGGGTTTCTCCTCAATCCTTTGTCCTCCAAATATTGACATCCCAGGTCTCAGACTTTTTTTTCTACCTTATTAACCACCTCTGTCGATGTGATAACATTTCAAATATTAAATAGCGTCACTATGGTCTGATCGTGTTTCACCCTTAGTCTCCATGGAACAACATTGGAAGGTGAGGTCTTTGGGGAGGTGTGTGGGTCTTGAGGGCTCTACCTTAGCGAATGGACGGACCAGGGTTCCTCTACCGAAGGGCTTATGGGAGTGGCTGCTTGTTCTTGCCTTTCTAAACTCCAACACACGAATATACTACAAGAAGGCCCTCACCAGGTGCCAGCACCTTACTACTGAATGCCCCAGCCTCCAGAACTGTGAGGGCTAAAGCTCACACTCAATCCAAATGTCCAAGTGTGCAGTGCTGTCCTAGAAGCGGAAAGTAAACTAAGACAGTCACCCACTCCGCCAATCACTCAGACTCATTAACAGCCCATAGGCAGCTCCCTGCCAGATGTTTCTTGCCATTAATGTCCTGGAGAGTTCAGTTTGACACACCCAAATGAGACTCTGACTCTGGATGCCCCAGTCACCTCAAACCTACACCTCCTCAAGGCTTCCTCATCCCAGGAAATTCCTAGTTAAGTCTCCAATTCCAGTCTAAAAATCTCTCTCCATCCCTTTCCCCTTACCTCCCTCTACTTCTGGTAAATCTGCCATCAAATTCTGTCATCTGTATCTTAGAACCTTACTTCCAGAATGCAGCCCTCTCGCCCACTCCACCTCTTTGAGCTCACATCCCCACTAACACTTTGCTGAACAGCTTTGTAAATTCCTCCCCGCTTGAAGTCCACACTCCTTCCACTATGGTCTCTTCTCCATGCCAAACCCTGGTAAGCCCTAAGTGTAAGAAAGCTTGTAAGAACCAAGGAGGATGGATGATATCAAGGAAACAGTGTCTTACAGAAAGGAAAAATTAGTGTCTCCGAGGGAGTCCCAATGGATATACAAACCATACTTAAGGCCAGCCCCTTGCCCAACAGTAGATGGCTAACACAAAACAAACTCGAAGTTATTTGCCAAGATTTTTTGTCTCTATTTGCTTTGTTTGGGACTATTTTTTTTAACCTTACTGGTCTTTTGCTTGTATGCTATGGTTTCCTATTTTCTGTCTTCATGATGTGTGTGTGTTGCATGTTCTTCCTTTGTTTCTTTTTTTTTTTTTTTTTTTTTTTTTTTTTTTTTTTTTTTTTTTTTTTTTTTTTTTTTTTTTTTTTTTTTTTTTTTTTTTTTTTTTTTTTTTTTTTTTTTTTTTTTTTTTTTTTTTTTTTTTTTTTTTTTTTTTTTTTTGTATGTCCACCCCTATGGACTTGGGCGAGTTTTTCTTTTTTTTCCTTTTTTTTGTTTTTTGTTAACATTTTTTATTGATTTTTTATTGAGCTCTACATTTTTCTCTGCTCCCCTCTCTGCCTCTCCCCTCCCCTGCAAACCCTCTCCCAAGGTCCCCATGCTCCCAGTATACTCAGGAGAGCTTGTCTTTTCCTACTTCCCATGTAGATTAGATCCATGTTCATTGTTTTATTCTCATTTGTTTCATTTGCCTGTTTCTCTTCTTAATAGAGAGAAAAAGAAGGCTTGGCGTTTGAAGGTGGGATGTTGGGGAGGATCTAGGAAGAGATAAGGAAGGGTAAATTGTAATCAGTATATATTGCATAAAAATTATTTTCAATTTGAAAATTCCTAAGGAGTGTGATGTTGTCTATCCTGTTTACCATTGTCGCTGTAGTACCTGGCACACAGTGAGCCTGGAATAGATATGGAATGGATGTTGGTCTGTTACCTGCTGTAAATGGAAGACATCCAGTACAGAAATCTTGAAATTCTATCCCTCTGAAGATGGATCAGAACTTCCACTTACAGGATGATGAGGCACATGTACTTTTCACCTAGTCTTCTTGCTGCATGCGACTAAGTTGCTGGACATTGTTCATAAAACAAGTGTGGGAGGATTCTGAGTGGTGGCAGAAAGAAAGGCACCCAGCAAAGACTTAGAGACCTAAAGAACAAAGTGACATTGAGCTCCTTCTTTTTCTTTTTGCCTCCTCTTTCAAGAGCTAGAGCTGATGGCACTAACAAACATGAGGCAGAACAAGCAGAGACACAAAACATAATGGGAATCCTCCCTTTCCCTCTCCTTGACCTGTCTCCACCTCCGTCTCCTGAGACCAGGAAAAAAAATGGCCTGGCAAAATAGAAACTCATAGGAAATGGGTGCTCTACCATAAGGAAAAAAATGTATCCCCACTCCCACCCACCAACAAAATTCAGAAAAGCTCCCCCACCCCACCCCTGAGCTGGGAAAAGCACTTAAAGCCCTGTCAAGTTGTCAGAGAGCATTAAGAGGGAGCCAGCATTTTAAGTGTTCCCATATCCTCTCAGTGCAATGTGAGATCTGTGGAGAGTCTGTCCCTGGACCCCAATCCTCCTCCTGGTCCAGGTGCTGTTTAGAGAAGGCTTAGTGAAGAGTGGGGCTATTCCCCACTTCCCAACCAAACTGAGGCTGCTCACTCCTACTCCCCAGAGTCAGGAGAGACTACTTAGGAGGAGAAAGGAAATACAAAGTTTCCAACGAGGTGGATGTCAGTTGGGGGCAAGTATGGACCAGAGCTCCCATCCCCTGCAACTGTAAGGAGGGACTTTCGCCTTCAGGTAACCTGGACTTCTGCCCACACCTGGCAGCAATGTCATGATGCTCCCACATTCTTAGCTAGAATAGTGTAAGAAGATGCTGGTGAAATAGAAGGCACAGCTCAGCTATGAGCACACGCTTAGTATGCATAAACCTTGGGCTCAGACTCCAACATATACCAACACACACATAAATACATACATATACACACACATACACACACACCAACACACACATACACACGCACATACACATACACCAACACACATACACACACACACACACATATCCACATACACCAACACACACACATACACATATACCAACACACACACCTATACACACAAACATACACACACATATACACACAAATACACACACACCAAAGCAGATTTAATGAGAGTCAAAGTTTCATAATTCTCATATGTCCCAGTTGAAAATCACTCATCATTCCAAGTACTAAGAAGATCTCAAATTGAAAGAAAAAATTGAGACAGAGACCAGTACACTATAACATGCAATTCTTAGACCTGAGAAGATGGCACAGTGGGTACCACTGTTGGTCACACAAACATGAAAACATGAGTCAACTCCCCAGAACTCTCATAAAAGCAGAAGGCTGTAGCTCCAGGGTTTGTAATCCTAGTGACCTATGGGGAGATGGATGGGAGACAGGGATGGAATATTCTAGCCGGTTGTATAAAGAGGAAAGACAATAGAGACGCTATCTCAAATGATATAAGAAGGCGATGACCGACGCCCACGGTGGCCCTGACTTCTATACAAGCAACATTAGTGTGCACATATCTGCTGCATCCACACACAGGAATGTACACACACACCCACACAACTCAAAAAAATTTTTTTCAAGAAAATGACTCCATGGTTGTGCCACATCATTCTGTGTCAACTCGACACAAGCTAAAGTGAGAGAAGGGAACCCCAAGTAAGGAGACGCCTCCGTAAGAAGGGGCTGCAGGCAAGTCTGTAGTGCATTTTCTTAATTAGTGATTTGATGGGGGAGGTCCCAGCCCATGTTGGGAGATGCCATCCCCGGACTGGTGGTCCTGGGTTCTGTAAAAAAGCAGGCTAAACAAGTCATGAGGAGCAAGCCAGCAAGCAGCACCCTTCCATGGCCTCTGCATCAGCTCCCACCTCCTAGGGTCCTACCCTGTTTGAGTTCTTATCCTGACGCCCTTCGACAATGAGCAGTGATATAGAAGTGTAAGCAAGTAAAGCCAGTCCTCCCCAAGTTGCTTTGGTCATGGTGTTTCATCACAGCCATAATAACCCTGACTAAGACAATGGTTAAGCACACTGACAGCTCTTGCAGAGGGTTTGGGTTTAATTCACTGAAACCACATGGAGATTACAACCATCTGTAACTCCAGTTCTAAGTGTTCAGATTCCCTCTTCTGGCCTCTGCAGACACCACACATGCAAGTGGGATAGAGACATCCATACAGGCAAAGCACACATTCATGTAAAATAAAAAAATTTTAAATACGTGAACAGAGAAAACTCTGATAGTTCTTATTCACTGCTGATGAGAGTGCAAAGTGGTAACATCACTATGAAAATAAGTATGGAAGTTCCTTAAAAAAAAAACCTAAAAATAGAACATCAGATGATCCATCTACATCACTCTTGGGAATATAGTCAGAGGAATACTATAACACATTCTACAAACTAAAGACACCGCTCACCTACGTTTGCTGAAGCACTGTTCACTGTTGAACCAGCCTTGCGTCTGTCAATGATAAACAAACTTTTAAAATGTGGCCCATTATATTCACAATGGAGTTTTGTTCAGACATAAAGAAGAATGAAAGGAATTGCATCACTTGCAGGAAAGTGAACGCAATTGGAAACGAAAACATTAAGCAGAAGAATCCAGACTCAGAACGACAAATTATTTGCTTTCTCTCATATGTGGATCCTAGATTGTACATATAAACATACAATTCATGTACATATGCATATATGTATACATGAGGGGAGGGTAGAAAGACTGTCTGTGGGGAAGAAAGAGAGCCAGAGGAGGTAGTGAGGGGATGGGAGGGAAGAATGGGATTGAACATGGTCAAAGGACATGATATAACTAAATGAAAGGTCTTTATGGAGCATGTCAACATGTACACTGAACACACCAATAAAAACTACAAAGAAGAACTATTACCCTAGGGTTCAGTTGCCCTGGTAAAAAGGCACAGCTTTCAAAGATGGATCCACCTCAGGGTAGCTCCTTTATAGATCTATCTCCATTCCATTGTTTAATTAGACAAAAAAAAAAAAGAATAAGGAAAAGCATATTGAAATTTCTGTGACTTTGTTGGGTGAAAGTTTCAGGCATGCCTGTCACTAGCATTGCTGTGTCTCCCACTCTTTGTTCCCTACTCTGTGGCCCTGTAATCACATTGTCACATCTACAGAGATACAGGAGTCATATAAAGGAGGTCATCAGTCTTCCGTTGTCTGTACACAAATTGAGAGACATCAACATGGGACCCAAAGGTCCTTGCACATCAAGAGTGAGAGTGGATGAAGAAATAGAATTAAGGGACTGGCAAGATACTTGGCTCTAGAGGAGATCCCAGGTGTCCACAGGGATGTCCCCAGCTAGGTCCCTGGGCAGCAGAGGAGAGGGTGCCAGAACTAGCATTGTCCCATAGTCACACTGATTAATATCTTGATCACATCCATAGAAATTTCGTCCGATGGATGAAGATAGAGACAGAGACCCACATTCACACCAGAGCAATGGATTGAGCTCCCAAGGTTCAGTGGAGGAGCAGAAGACAGAAGCCAACCAATCCTAAGGGTTCAGATCCAAATACATGCAAATAAGAGCAATGATTAATACTGGAGTACTGGCAATCTCAACTAAAGAAATTTGTGATAAAAAGTCCATAATAAGACTGATCTTGGACTGAACCAGCTACGTTGGCCAGAATGGGCCTGAGACAGCAAGCTCCATGCCAGTGGGAGTGGATCAACTCCAGGGATATTGGCAGACCAGGACTGAGCCAGCAACCTGGGCCAGAGCAGACCTGAGACAGCGAAACCCACAGGAACAGAAATTTCATCCAATGGATGGAGATAGAGACAGAGACCCACATTCACATCAGAGCAATGGATTGAGCTCCCAAGGTGCAGTTGAAGAGCAGAAGGTGGGAGAAGATGAGTAAGGAAGTTAGGACCGTGAGGGGCTGGTCCACCTACTGAGACAGTGTGCCTGAACTAATGGGAGCGCACCAATCCAGCTGGACTGGGAC